>CM034155.1:324605212-324730784 GCA_019776745.2 Taxus chinensis | reverse complement strand
GTTTGTTGTAAAATGATATTTCTTTATAGTTATTAAAGTGTATCATCTTTTTAAAATCAATTAAAAAATGTCATTGTTAGACATTATCACACTTTAGCTAGGCACTTATTTATTAAGGTATGCTTTTTAAAAGTTATGATCACATTAAAATATTAAATTGGGGTGCTTGCAAAGCGATGTTCAAGTTTTATGTTTGTTCGGTATAAATATATGTTCATAAGATTGGAATTATAATAATACTATTCATAAAATATAAATTTGAATTAAGTAATTTGTAAATATAATTATGATATTTATATTAAAACATAATTTACAAATTAAATTTTGTTATAAAAAAATAGAAATATGATCACAATTAAAAAAACCCACTAACAATTTATATCAAAAATCAACCATGTCAAAATATATCAATAGGTCGCAAAGAAAAACCAACTATATCTAACATGAATTATATCAATAAATATAACATGACAGAATTTCATGCATTGCATTTTCAAAGCCAATGCAATGAAAAACAAAAGATGAAGAAAATAGACACTTGCCAACTCTATCTATACCTACAGTTAAATAAATTGTAAACTAAATTTAAGAAATTCCATAACAAAAATCTCAATTTTAAATATAAAAAATTCTATAACAAGAATATCAATTTTAAACCATATAAACAACAGTGAATTGAATGCCTAAAATGATATCGATAAATGTTTATATAGCTGTCCACAGTAAAGCCAACTACAATCATACAATATAGCTCATACTTGCATTGTGTAGTGCAGTACTAAAAATTTCACTTAATATTTTGCAAAATGGGACATGTTTTTATTGAATCACACTTCTCATGCCATTTTGTCCACACTTCATTTGTTTTGATTAGAGCAAGGGAATATTATCTTCATTTTTCTATAATTTCAAAATTCCTTCTTAAAGTCTCACTATAATAGATTACCCTAGAATCATAAATAAATTAATATATCACTTGAAAATGTACCTTGTTCTTACGATTTTGGCCCGTGATGATTTTTATGCTATACTAACTGATAAGAACAAATCCGAACATCTTATCAGTTAGTCTTAGACATTTTGTACCACCTTAGTCTTCTTCCTTGCAATATGGTAAGAATGATTATTTCTTGCCATTTGTAATATGGCAGAATTTCATGCATTGCATTTTCAAAGCCAATGCAATGAAAAACAAAAGATGAAGAAAACAGATACTTGCCAACTCTATCTATACCTACAGTTAGATAAATTGTAAACTAAATTTAAGAAATTCCATAACAAAAATCTCAATTTTAAATATAAAAAATTCCATAACAAGAATATCAATTTTAAACCATATAAACAACAGTGAATTGAATGCCTAAAATGATATTGATAAATGTTTATATAGCTGTCCATAGTAAAGCCAACTACAATCATACAATATAGCTCATACTTGCATTGTGTATGTAGTACTAAAAAATTCGCTCAATATTTTGTAAAATGGGGCATGTTTTTATTGAATCACACTTCTTGTGCTGTTCTGTCCACATTTCATTTGTTTTGATTGGAGCAAGAAAATATTATCTCTATGGTTTGACTTTCATTTTTCCATAATTTCAAAATTCCTTCTTAAAGTCTCCCTATAATCGATGATCCTAGAATCAGAAATAAATTAAAATATCACTTGAAAATGTACCTTGTTCTTACGATTTTGGTCCGTGATGATTTTTATGCTATACTAACTGATAAGAACAAATCCGAACATCTTATCAATTAGTCTTAGACATCTTGTACCACCTTAGTCTTCTTCCTTGCAATATAGTAAGAATGATTATTTCTTGCCATTGTTCATTATCACTTCTATTTTGGTATGAAATATTGCCTATTAAATGTCATGATTGGAGGTATCCATGATTGCAAGAGGTAAAGCACACTAATTTATTGATGTTATTGGGATCTAAGTTTTTCATTCATACTACACATTTTAGCCAAAAATAAATAAATTACCCATTTAGAATATTATATCCCACGAACTCTTGAGGTATGTATTTCTATGTAATTTAAGACATACAAAGGTGCATATAGTCCCAAAATATGAACTAGTGGAAATGAATATTCTTATGAAATTGGATTTGTAAAGTCTATACTTTCTTCCATGCCATGAATTAATGGGACATATATAAGATAATGCCATAACATTTAATTTTTAGTTATGAAAACCCTTTTAAGTTTACAATTAACTATTAAGGAAGCACCATCTTACATCTTGCACATCCCTTGTCATATATTACATTTGCATTTGACATATTTATTAATTCTCATAGGTGCATTTAATTGTCCAGATATGTTTGTGCTTAAATATGTGTATACAAGTTCTATACATAAGTATATGCCATCACTATTTTATATCATGTAAATATATATTTTTTAATTAAATGGAATTATGTTTTGAAGCAAAGGTAAATATTTTTTTTTATTAAATGGAATTATATTTTGAAGCAAAGAGGCATTATGAGGAAAATATAAAAAAATTTTACAAGTAAAAGAGCAAGATTTGTCTATGGGTAAGTGTATGGAAATGGGGAGCCAAAAGGGGGTCTTAAGTGGACCATTTTTTATGAAAAATAAAAATATTAAACTTCTAGTTTCTAAGAACATGAATCGTAACATTTTGAGTCTAGTTTCTAAGCTACTATTTTTTTTGAAATTAGTTAAGTGTAAGTGGGTTAAATATCTAAAATATCCAATAGGTTCTCCTGTTTTTTGTTTAAAAATCATAGTTGAGCAGTCAGTCGTGCCCCCCCTCCCCCCCCCCCCATTTTTTGAGCACTATTTAGTATTTTTGAAAACCCTTTGGTAGAAAAATATATATGAGCATGTTGTTTGGGAAAGTATTTTTTTAGATTTTTTTTAGCGAGTATTTATTTTTTTATGATTTTTTCAAGTACAAAGATTTTTAATTTTGAAAAATAAGGGATAACCGACCTTGCCTCCACTGACTACCTAAAAAAATATCAAAATTTATATATTTTTGGAATATGTGTAGAATTAGTCCTAGTTTGGGACTATGTAATTTTTATTCAATTTGAATGAGTGAAACAAAAGATACAAGATGAAATGATAGACATGTATAAATTCAAAAAAAGAGCTATTAGAAAAGACCTAGTTAGAAAATAATAAGTATGGAAACCTTATACCTATTAAAAAAATTTGAAAAATCATATATTTAAAAAGAAGAAAGTTTATTTGACCCCCGTAGTTATAGTTTTAATAATTTTGTTGGTTGTTTTTGTGGGATTTATTATTGAAGGAAGACACATTTTTACCATTATCTTGTTGGAAACGCATTATTTATTGTGTTTTAGTAGGTCCATGCCTCAATCTTGGGGATCAAAATTGGATCCAAGCCAAGAGATTTACCTTGAAAAATGGGAAAAGGAAACGTGTACACATTATAATGGATACATGTATCCTTTTTATATATTCCTTTCCCTCCAACATCCTTTTCTACCTCTTTTACAGGATTCCTATCTCCACTCTATCTGTGTTGTACCTTCATGTACATTCCTGTGTGAATTTTTAGTAGTTCAAGTTATCCCCTACCCACTATCTATATTTTACTAATCATGGGGGATAAAAAATGATGTAAGGACATGAAGAAGGTCAAGAAGAAGACACTAGAGCAATTGGAAGAGATTAGAATAAAGAAAGTGAAGTGGTTGCAAAAACTTCGTAGAGGGAAATATACATCTACTATCTAAATTGTACCCAATGTTTTAGAAAATAAAGATGAAATACATAATGAAAGTGAGAATAACAATTATTTTTCAATGAGTATTGATAATGAATTGAATGATAATGTTATTAGGGATAAATAATTTGGTATGAATCCAAATGTTAAACCTTTACCTAAGTATCCAAATGTTAATCCTAAAATTTACATGGAAACATTGAATGAAGAAAGTAACCTTGCTAATGAATCTTTACATCTAAGAACATCTCTTTCCATTTTGCATAGAAAACCCATTCACTTAATTTAAATTGATGAAAGCATTACAAAACCAATGCCTAACAAAATGTTTGAAAAAAAATGTGAGAAGAAAAGCTATAGGAATTTGGGATAATTACTTTGAGAAATTAAATGATACTCAAAGATGTCAATTATTTGTTACGTTGATGAAATTAATTAAGATGAGACCTACAATGAATACCCTAGGGATAAGAACATCTAATGTTGATGATCGAAATGCAAAAATGGTTGAAAATATACATAAAACATACCATATTGTAAGTGTTAACAAACGCAGCAAAGAAAGTAATGTTACACGACATGCACTTACTAATTGTATAGTAATGGATAAAACAATGAATAAACACTTGATTAGAAAAAAAAGTAGAGCTTTGAAGGTAAACAGAAAAACACTAATGAAATCAATAGAGAGATGCAAAAGTTTTGAGTCAGCCAATAACACTGACTATTGAGCATTCTCTAGTAGACTCCCACAAAAAGATAAGGATACATTTGATATTCTACAAGAATTAATTGTAAAGTTTTGGAATGAGAACACAAGGGTGTCGCTGAATACAAGAGATACAATAAAGAGAAGAATAGGTTCTTGTAATCATGAAGCGCAAGCAAAACATTTCTTGGATATGACTCAAACACAATTGTTTCTTTAATTTTAAGAATTAAAATCTATAAATTAACATTAGCCAAATATTTTTTGAAATGAACAAAACATTTTATGTGAAAATCAATCACTCGCATACTAATTGTTGTAGGCATCATGGTGAATTTTTAATGCATAATGATGTTTTTTTGTCAAGTATGTTGTGTTTTTCATAATGACGTCATGTTGCAGGAGTGTGGATTAAATGTCCCACCAAAATTTGTAAGGGAATTCATTCCTACCATATTTTGTGAAAGATCAATTGGAGAATTTTTTTAATAACAAATTATGTCTAGATGAAACGTGCAATGTATGTAGTGGTTTGCAAAATTTGAAAATGTATTTCCATGAGGAGAGTACACATGCAATAGGAAAATAACTAGTTGGTTTCAACAAATATAATTTTTTGGCATTTCATATAAAAGATGGAAAATAATCTAAGAGGTGTGAGCTTGTTACAAAACAATTACATGTATCAGAATATGTGGTCAAATTCAAAGAGAAAATTATTTATGAGTATGCAAGGCACACACATAGAGATCGATGGTTGGATGAAAAATTCAAGTGAAGCAAGGACACATTCTCACTTGATACTATTTTTTTAGTAGTTGACTTCACAGATAATTACTCATTCTATTCACAAATGAAGGTTCCGTCACAATACTATAACTCAATGTAGGTTGTTATTTTCGTGCATATAACATTCATGCACTCTCCATAAAGCATTAAGCAAGATCAAAAAATATTAAGAAAGTATCATTTCTACATCAGTGATAATCGGACACATTCTATAGAAAATGTACAAGGACGTTTCCAGTTGTTTTATGTGAAATTGGCTGAGAGGAACATTGTTTTCAATCAACATTACATTTAGTCGGATAACTACACATCACAATTCAAGAATGCATGAATATTTTATTGGCTAAGAAAAATGCACATAACAACAAGTGCACACCATATCTAGAGTTTTACTAAGGCAGGACATGGGAAAAGAGAGCATGATGGTGCAGGAGCATGTGTGAAAATATCCCTTGTAAGAGAAGAATTAAAGTTCAAATATGATGCTAAATTTACAGATGTAGAAAGTATTGTTGATTGGTGTAGCAAGAAAACGGGCCATGAATCTCAAGAGAGTTCAACAATTCATATATATTTTTGGTTGATAGAGAAACAACATTTAACAAGCTATGAAGATTGTATGACAGTTACATGATAAAGTGATATGCACTAATTCCATAGTTCAAATGCAAGTTCTTGAACTATTCATACTAGGTGCATGGCATATTTTTATATATCATGCATTGATTTTGTGTCGAATAAATGTGAGTCATAACAGTGGGTGGATGAATGGACTTGTAAACCTCTAATTCTACTCGACACATATCAAGTTCCATGAGCATTACAACTTATAGTGTCTTCAGATCATATGACAACATCACCTGACTTTGACCAAGTCTTTGATTTAGTGCAAATAAAAGGTACATACATGTCATGTTATACATATTTATAAATTATTAAATGATAATCTCTTAATATTTTTTAAATTTGACTTGAGTTTACTTTGTGATGTAGGGCATGTTTTTGTAGTAATTGCAACAGAATTTAATGAAGAGATAACAAACTAATTCTTGTCTAATTGTGTAGAGGGAAAATAAAAACTGACTTGCACAGTCATTGATAGTGAAAATCTTGAGTATCCCATTGGGTCAGTGGTAGTCACTAAAACTTGGATTTGATGATATCCTATCAAAAAATTAAATACTTGGTTGTTTGAAGACTATGAAATACATAGACAAATACTTCACTATTCGCATTTGGTTCTTGAAACAAATATTTAGTTGATCAAATATTGAGGTATGATATCAAACAATAATCTATGGAAGGTTCGTGAATCATACCATGAAGCAATTCTCGTTATTGTTAAGAGTAGATTTGATCATTGTGGTTCATTGGATTAAATTTCCAAAGGTATGTTCTCTTAAGATTAGATATACTTCTACATGTGAATTTAATTTGAATATTTACTTTAATGGTTTTGTTTAAATTTTGTAGGTTTTAAAACTCTATTTAATTTCTTACTAACATGCTTACATAGGTTAGTGGTGCTAAAAAATATTCCACATTCACGTGGTTTGCATTGTTAGTAGAGAATTCCTTATTCTCAAATCTAAGAGAAGCTAAGGGAAATTAAATATTGGAAACGTATAACAAGCACAAACTATCATTTCACCACCTATATTGTATGAAAATTTATCTTAATGTATTGGACTTTTATAGGGTTATAAACACAAAAATTTCCTTCTAATAGTGTATTACCAAGTAATTTAACCCTTTAGTATGTTTCGCATTGAAGGATTTTTGTCAAAATCAATTCTTCTTTCATTCTTATCTCCAACCTCTACTAACCCTTTTTACACACAATTTTTATTGTTGGATAAGTACTGAGTTCGTTGGGTACGGAAATGAATCCTCCCAAAGCATTTACTAGGATACCCTAACATGTGGGTGTAGTCCATTCAGATCCACGAATTTCTGGTTGTAAAATATTGCATTGGGTAGCCTTACACTAACTCAGACTGGAGTATTCGACACTGTTGCAAATAATAGGACAATGAAAAGACTGAATTGATATGGGTAAAACCGAGACATGTATTCGTATAGGGTCCCAAAGTGGAAGTGTAGGATCAGACAAGACCTTTCAAGGTGTCATGAAGACCAAGAAACTACCCGTCGAAATTATAACATTTTTTACTCTCAAAGTTCTCAAGGGACTATGCCCGGTCGATGTTACTAGGAAGCTCCGAGGTCATTGGGCACCAAACCGAAGACTCACCCATTGTTTACCAAGCCACCTCGACACGTTGTCGTAGTCCATTCAGTGCCACGAGCTTCCATTTGCAAAATATTACATTAGGCAGCCTTACACTGACTCAAACTAGAGTATTTGGAATCGTTGTAAACAATAGGACAGTGAGAAGACAAAATTGAGATGGGGAAAACATAGACATGAATTCTTAGAGGGTCCTAATGTGGAGGTGTAGGATCAAATGATACCTTTCAAGGTGTCAAGGAGACTGAGAAATCACTCGTCGAACTTATAACCTTTTTTACACTCAGGGATCTTAAGGGACTATGCCCAACCAATGTTTTCGAGCAACACAAGGATTTTTGGGCACCAAACTAAATTCTCACCCAATATTTATGAGGCCACCCTGATGTGTGGGCACAATTTTTTTGGTGCCACGAGCTTTTGTTTATAAAATTTTGCATTAAGCAGCCTTACACTGACTCAAACTGGAGTATTCGGCACCGTTGAAAATAATAAGACATCGAGAAGATCGAATTGAGATGGGGAAAATTGAGACATGCATTTGTAGAGGGTCCCAATGCAGAGGTGTAGGATCAAACGAGACCTTTCAAGGTGTCAGAGAGACTGAGAAATCTCCCGTCAAACTTATAGCCTTTTTTAATCTTAGGGCTATTAAGGGACTACACATGGTTGATGTTACCGGGAAGTACTTGGATCATTGGGCACCAAACCGAATCCTCACCCATCATTTACCAATCCACCCCAATGTGTGGACATAGTCCGTTCGGTGCCACAAACTCCCATTTGTAAAATATTCCATTGGGTAGCCTTACAATGACTCAGATTGGAATATTCGACACCGTTGCAAATAAAAGGACAACAAGAAAACTAAATTGAGATGGGAAACTTGAGATAAGAATTTGTAGAGGGTACCAATGCAAAGGTATAGGATCAGATGAGACATTTAAAGTTGCCACGGAGACCAATAAATCACCTGTCCAATTTATAACTTGTTTTGCGCTCAAGGCTCTTACGGGACTATGCCCGACCGATGTTGCTGAGAAGCACCAGGATCGTTGGGCTCCAAATCGAAACGTTTCCTAACATTTACTAGGCCACCGCGACATGTGGGCGTAGTCCGTTTGGTTCCACGAGCATCCGTTGGATAAATATTGCATTGAAAAGTCTTACATTGACTCAAACTGAAGTATTTGAAACCATTGCAAACAATAGGACAACGAGAAGACCGAATGATATGGGGAAACTGAGATAGGCCTTCATAGAGGGTCCCAACTTGGAACTGTAGGATTAGACAAAACCTTTCAAGGTTCCACGAACACCGAGAAATGACTCGTCGAACTTCTATAGACTTAGAGTGTTGGGCTCATTGAAATTTTAAGATGGTTTTAACGTAGCAAACCTCTATCATTTTGGTTTTGTAAAGTACCAATGATCATGTAGGCACTTGAAATGTAATCCTCCTGCAAGGTTTTAATAGGCCTTTACCGTGATGCGTGGGCATTGAATCTGTTTGGTGTCATGAAGCAAATAGATGCAAGTTTGTAAATGTATCTACCCTTGCCGAAGTCTGTCACTGAATCAGACTAGAGTATTCCACATCATTGAAAATAATAGGACAACAAGAAGACTGAATTGAGATGGGTAAAACTGAGACATACATTCATAGAGGGTATTAACGTAGAGGTGTAGGTTTAGAAGAGACCTTTCAGGGTGCGTGGAGACAATTGTTGTCACCCTCTCCAGTATGAACTTACAGTTTGTTTTGTTCTCAGGGATCTTAAGGGATTACGCCCATCCGACATTTTTCTGGTGTAGCACGCTATTAGATGTTTGGGCATGGACTTTCAAAGCCTCACCAAGCATTCTACTAGATCCACTTGGAATGTTACATTAGGATAAGCACATTTTTTTCCTACATTAGAGTAGCCATTGAGGCAGGTCAGTTTAGCAGTAAGAACCATATTGCATTGGAGCAGTGTATCTCACTGAAGCAATTCGGATAACTTGGAGATATTTAGCACTTTTTTAACCCAGTCACACCATGAGCATCGAGAACCACTAAACTTGAGATGGGAAAAACTAAGGATGCTATGAATTCGGTGATAATAGGGTATTAAGGTGGAGGTGTAGGTTTAGGTGAGACCTTTCAAGGTGTTTCAGAGACTGAGAAATCACCCATCGAACTTATAACATGTTTTGCTCTTGGGAATCTTAAGAGACTACGCTCGAATTGATATTAGGCTGGAAGCACTGATATCATTGAGCACCAAAAAAAAACATCCTACCACCAAGTGTTTACCAAGCCACCTGGATGTGTGGGAATATTTTTTTAGGTGCCACAAGCTTGTATTTATAAAATATTGCATTGGGCAACCTTACATTGAATCAAATTGTAGTATTTGGCACCGTTGCAAATAATAAGACAACGAGAAGACCAAATTGAGCTAAGGAAAACCGACATAGGAATTCTTAGAGGGTCTCGATCTAGAGGTTTAAGATCATACGAGACATTTCAAGGTGTTGCGGAGACCGAGAAATCACCCATCAAACTTATAACATGTTTTTCTCTTAGGGATCTTAAGAAACTACGCCTAAACGACGTTGTCGAGAAACACCGAGATTGTTGGACACATAAATAAAGCATCCCCAAGCATTTATCAATTCACCCCGACGCGTGGGCATAATCCATTCAGTGCCACAAGCTTATGTTTGTAAATTTTGTATTGGACATCCTTACATTGACTCAGACTAGAGTATTTGGCATCGTCACAAATAATAGGAAAACAAGAAGACCGAATAGAGCTTGGGGAAAACTGAGACAAGCATTTGAAGAGGGTATCAATGTGTAGGTGTAGGTTCAGGTGAGACATTTCAAGGTACTGTCGAGACCGAGAAATCACCCAACAAACTTATACTATTTTTGCTCTCAGGGCTCTTAAGAGACTACACTAAGACAAAGTAGCCTGGAAGCACTGACACTGTTAGGCATAAAAAATTCCTTTCCAAGAATTTTCTAGGCCACCTCAATGTGTGTGCACAATTGGTTTGGTGCCAAGAGCTTTTGTTTGTAAAATATAGCATTAGATAGCCTTATACTGACTCAAACTAGACTATTCAATGCAATTATAAACAATAAGACAAAGAGGACTGAATTGAGATGGAGAAAACTAAGATAGGATTTAGTAGAGAGTCCCAACGTGGAGGTTTAGGATTTGAAGAGACCTTTCAAGGTGCTAAAGAGAACAAGAAATCACCCGGTGAACTTATAGCCTTTTCTGCTCTCAGGGATCTTAAGGGACTACGGCCTATCAAAGTAGCATAGAAGCAAAACAATCATTGGGTACCAAAACAAATCCTCCCCAAGTATTTACTAGGACATCTCAATACATGTGCACAATATGTTCCATGCAATGAGATTTTGTTTGTAAAATATTACACACACACACTTTCTCTCTCAAAATTTCTTTGTCACTCCTCTCATTCTCTCTGTTAAGTTGTGGAGCTCAATTACTTTGGATTAGCATGCAATGTGAAACTTGCTGGAAAACACAGTAATCATCATCGGTTATGGAGGGACCAACATCGGTCACCTATGAACGAAAACGGTCAGGCAAGGAGGAACTGTCATCGGTTAAGGATAACCGGTGTCGGTTACCTGTGTACGAGTGTTTTAATTAACTCATGGGAGTTAGATATATTTTTAGTATTAAAGCAAATCTATTGATTGTAATTGCATGGCTAAGTGCCCTAAGTTTGTATACACTTATATAAGCATGAAAGATACGGTTTAGAAGTAAGAATTAAGAAGAACTTGCAAAAGTTGATGATTATTGTGAGAATAATTGTGAGAGTGAGAATTCTTGGTGAAGTTGCATAATCTTGAGAGAAAGAAATTACTGTACATCTGAGAGGTGTATAATATTGTAAATCTTCATTGTATATCTTGTCAAAGCTTTGGATAATAGATTGACTTGTTTCTTGGTGGACGTAGCCCACACTGGGTGAACCACGTTAAATATGGTGTTGATTTATGTCTCTTGTTTTGTGTATTTCTTCTAGTATAATATCCACTTTTATTTGCATGTATGCTTGGATTTGATATATTATCTGTACAACCGGTGTGCTAACCCCAACACTCTCTCGCTCGTTCTCACTTTATCTCATTCTCTCTTTGTCTCTCTCACTCTCTTTTTCTGTCTCTCTCTTATGCTCTCTCATGCTCTCTCTTGCTCTTGCTCTCACTCTTTCTCATTTTCATTCTCACACACTCTCTCTGTAAGGAAATTACTTGGATAAATAAGAATATTAGAAGCTAGATAACATAATATTTATGGATAAATGATCATAATATGCTAGTAGAATAGGTTAGCCATTTTGAGGGGGAAACCTCCAAACCATGTAATAAGACTCAAATGCTCAAAATGATCATGAAATACTACCTACTAACTCCTATATAATATTCCTATGCTATGGCCATCACCAAGGCTGACCCACTAATGAGAATATAACATATTTAAAATAGATACATCATGATAAAAAGTTGTGATAGCCATAAGTCGGATATAGACATCTAATGTAAGATATATGATTAAGGGTGTAACATGCCCCTCCCCTTCAAAGAAACATTGTCCCTAATGTTGAGAATATATGAATGCTTCCATGGGAAGTTTGCATCCTCCCAAGTTAGGTCTTCATTGTCTAAATTTTTCTATTTGATCAAATACTTAGTAATGACTCGTGTTGTCAATCACTTAGTGCTTGTGTAAAGGATGCATTCTGGTTCCACTGCGATTCTTCCCCCCTCATAAATCTCTAACAAAACTATTTGGGATGATACCGTATGTCTAATTACCTTCTTCATACAATATATATGGAAGACTGGATGTATTCGAGTGGCTGAAGGAAGTTCCATTTTATATGCTACACTCCTAATCTTCTATAACTGATGTAGCCTAGAATTCACTGTAAATAACCTAAGACACATTGACACATCACTCATCCTGAATTGAGTGCTCACTCAAAGTGTGCAAGGGTAACATGTCCCTCTTTAGAGTAGCTTGTTTAAGATGTTAGTATGATTGTAAGTACAATTCATATCTATAACAAATAATCAATTAAATCATAGTGCATAAATCAGATCTAGATCTTAACCATATGAAAGATTGATTAAACAATGACTATAATGAGATTTACCATACAAGAACCATATTCAGTCATGTATAACACCAATATCCAGCCAATATGATCCATTATATTAAGTACTGTAAAACACAAAAGCTTCATAAATTATATAGTGTCACCATGAGTCATGCGCACGAGAAAAACTAACAACATAACTCTACAATCAAAATGAGATATACAAACTGTGCAAATCAATACATATATATAGGGGTGGGGACGTTCCCTTCACCACCATGGACCTTCCAAAAATAGGTTACATGCTAATAATAGCCATGCACCTTTACAAGAGAATAAAAAAGCATGCAGGTGCTAATTATAGATCTTCTACAATTAACTCTAAGAATAGATCCTATTATTAGACCCAAAAATATGCATGGTGCTCGAACTGTGGTAACTCCCAAAATAGCTTTGTGTGAACTGCAAGTCATCATGTCATTACGTGCTCCGCACTCCAAATCTAAAAAAAATCTTAAACCATAAAAATAACTAAGTCCTCTATGCACTTGTTCCTAGGCACACTCTGTTCTACTATACATCCACACCCTCCTACGCGCCTTGTTCCCACACACACAATTTGAAATGGTATAGACAGATTTGCACAATAATATTACTTTCATTATGTTCAAACGTACAAGATATTACAAATGAATAGGAGAGATTGATCCTATTTTCTAAGAGGTTGTTCTAACAACACTCCTCACATTTCTTATTTATGTGAATTTGGTTTAACAACCAAATCACATTCAAATAACTATATGAGTTGTTATTACAACTCATTTACTCCACATTATTATATTTACAAGTATGTAAATATAATTAACACATCTAAATAATGTGAGCACTAACCAAGTATTCCTAACACTCCCCCCTTAGTGCGAACATGGGAGAAAAAAAATTACACTCTCCTCTGCAGTATGCTCACCCTTGTGGCATGTCCAACTCTTTGACTCATGACCTTGATCCAAAAGAAAGGCTCTCTCCTTCCATGGTTTTAAACAGGTTTACCACAAACCTTGACGTGACAAGAACCTCATCAACTGTCGACCTCAGGTGGTTTTCTGGATCCTCCCACAAACCCTTTCAAGATCCATGAAATGACTTACTCTGGTGCTACTGTTCGCCACTATGCTTATACATCAAGGAATAATGTAAGAAACACAACTTGCATATAAAAAAACCACACAATAGAAGATATACTGAAAATATTTCACATTACTTCCTATAAGAATCGTAATGTTATTAATCATAGTCTCTGTCATTGATCGATGCCACTCAATCTCAAACAACATAGAAAACTGCCACTGCCACTAGAAGCTTTTCTTGACTAATTCGTTTCGGGTGTAGAATGGGAATGGAACATTGGTCCCCCCCACAATGTGAAATTCCAAATAAGAAATCAGAAAGGGGAAAATGTATTGTGTTATATCATACTAACTGGATCTTGCTGTCTTGATCTTGCTACACATGGTCACCATTGTGGGTGAACATATTCACCAGCTGACCATCTTCCAACGAAGTATGGCAGTCAGAGGATCTCCATATTTTTTTGCTCTCTTATACAATTCTTTTCCAGTATTAACAATAAAGCACACCTCTCAAAGTAATAGGAACATTGCAAACTGAAGCACACTGAGAAAATGGAAACCACACTAAAAATCATATACTCACACCATACATATGCCACCACAGCTTCTGTGCAGCCCCGTCGTTGGTGACTGACAAGAGGTCACTGTTCGACCTCCTTCCTTCATTGCCTCCTTCCTCCATCATCATGTTGCTAGTTCAGGTGGATGTGATCATGGGGCTGAAAATACCTTCAATAATTTGGATGTCGTGTACAAGTGAAAATGTGTCCAAAATTGAAATGCGGGTAAAATTTTTTTATTTTTACAATTTTTTACTCTTGACACTTGATTGGACAATGATGACAATCCTAAAATCACCTATTTTGACATTTTTTAATGACTCTTAAAGAAACTAAAAATAACTCAAGACTTCAACATTTTTTAACTATAATGGATGAGACACTACACAAAAAAGTAATTAAAGATTACTTTTAATGCAACTATAATATTTAAAAAAAAATTTGACAATGACTCATACAATGAAGGAACCCATTTCTATGGTTTGACTAACCATATAACAAAATAATTTTCTTAAAGTACTTCACATTAATTACTATTGTAACAAAGACTACAATTAGAAATAAGACTCCTAAACTTCTAATATAATTTGGCTTAAATAAGTCTTAATAAAATAATGACTCAATTTTCTAATATAGTTGGAGGCTATTATTAGATTCACACATACTACGACAAAATAACCTGATTGACATGCATATACGAAATTTTAATGTAGAGCTACATGTAATACATGTGTAATCCGTCCAGTGTGTCGAGCAGTGAGCAAAACTCTTTACAAAACTATGGGCTTTTGAATCTCCAAGGAATGAACAAGCAAATTCCAGCGTGAGCTGTCAAAAGCATAAATATCACATCCCTATCACGTTGGAGAAGATCATGATGGACAATAGATAGTTGGAACAACTGATGCATAGATCTGCGGATTTTATACAAGTGCTTTCCACAGTCGACTTCAATGCTGGGCAGGTGAATCCTTATTTATGCAGGTCAAAAGCTCATGGACATCAAATTCCATCTGTAAAACACAAATCTAGGTTAGATTTCAAGCTGAGATTATGTATGATAGATTTCTAGAAGATAGACGACATCTACACGAATATGGATCTGAACAAATATTCAATTCTTCATCTCTTCTTCTATATTCCTACAACCTGACGCATCAGAAAAACATGTTGTTAATACCTGACGTAACAAGGAGATCAGAGTTGAGTCGATGGAATTGGGTTCTATTCAACACTACTACTCAAACGTAGATCCAATGTAGAAGAACCACTAAATTGAAAGGAATAGATAATTGCAACTGTATGGTCTTCTGAGATGAATGGTAGACACAAAAAATATCTAAACATGCACGTACAGGAGTCACAAAGAGATCAGGCGACTAGCATAGAAAAATTACAACTTGCGATGCAAAAATGTAAAATTGAAAATCACAGATCAGGAATGAATTTAGATTCTATGCGAGCGGGTGTGCCCCAGGAAGAATGAGTAGTTGATTATATGAGCAATTTTGATCACTGATGTCAATACAATACAGAGATATTAGGCTTTAATGCAGAAAATATCAGATCTGATGTAATGATGTAGTCCCACTCATTGCTCCACGTAGAAAATAACAACGCCCTTCAGAAAGAACACAGAATATCGCAAAACACTAAAAAATATAAAGATGCTTCACAAAATCACTCTCATTAACCAGGAAAACCGTGAATAGCAAAAAATTTTCCCTGTATAATATATCATGGATCCATAGTCGCTCTGATACCAAATGAAATGGTATAGAAAAATTTGCACAATAATATTACTTTCATTATGTTCAAACGTACAAGATATTACAAATGAATAGGAGAGATTGATCCTATTTTCTAGGAGGTTGTTCTAACAACACTCCTCACATTTCTTATTTACGTGAATTTGGTTTAACAACCAAATCACATTCAAATAACTATATGAGTTGTTATTACAACTCATTTACTCCACATTATTATATTAACAAGTATGTAAATATAATTAACACTCAAAATTAACCCACACTCCTTATGCGTTTTCATCATTGAGTTATATTTCATCCGCTCAATATTACCCCACAGTAAGTGCATTACCACCCCTGACAATGGGTAATCAAAACTCATGTCTACAAGAATAAAGAATAAAGAATGACATATTAGATGAATAACTATATAAAAACAATGAAAGATCACTCGACGCTCTGCTCTTCCTCAAACAAGATTAACTTGGGATATTCATTTTTAATCTCTACCTCTAATGCCTGCCGGTCACTTAGCGATTTCCCATCTTATCTGGGATGTCTATCACTATGGCTTCCAGCTCATCTTGAGTCATTTTCTCGTTCTCATTTTGTAGAACCCTGACAATGTTAGCCATACTTGACACCATCCCCTCCATAAAATGCATCTTCTACGCTGATGAGCTTCCCAATTTCATTTATTCTTTCCTTGTGTGGATTATGGGCTTCTATAAGTGTCTTTGTGCTTTTCTTCTACTAGAGAAAGCCTATCCACGTGCTTGAGCAGTTTCATTCTTCATTACCTTAAGGACATCATTATCTTATTCAATAGTCCTTATCCGAATAATAACATCTAGCACTGCGGCACATGTTCAGAGCTTGATCTACCTTTTTAAACTCATCCTTCAAGGCCTATAAAAAAGATTCATAACTTGCAATTTTCCCAAAAATGGTGGCCTTGAACCTTGCTTCCTTGTCTATAGGATCTTTCGGTGTAGGCATACACACGGGCCCTTCATCTATTACCAACTTTATCAATGTGTGTGTGTAGTGCATTACAAAAGGAATTTTTTCTGGAACTTTTGTTTCTAGATGTGGCCTTATCTTAAGAATATCATGTCCAATCTCCTCAAGCACATTGATCAATGCTTCCATATTTTCCTCAGCCCTTTCCTTCTCTGCTATTAAGTGCTTTATCTCGTTGTGTCTATCCTTATTATCATCCATTAATGCTCTACTGGTTACTTATTTATCTATGTTCCTACGCGTAACCTCTACAAATACCTTTACCAAGGCATTACTCACCTATTAGTTTGACATGAAATTAGGCTTAACATTCATGTGTTGGATGTGGGGTGATTTATTCATCCTACATGAAACACATGATTCTTTACACATGTCGAAATCAGGCTCATCCATATGAGTCTATATAGACCATGATAACTGATTCCATGTGCACACGTTCACCATTTTTGCGTACATCAAATCCCAACCATACAAATCATTGGGCTCCATAGTGCTTTGGAACCTTACGCATATGATTTTGCGTGTGTCATCCACATAGCCCACAACAAGAGTCTCATAGTCTTCACCCCCCTTCTCCTTCTTTGTTCTCTTGCCCTTTGGAATCTAGGTGCCTGATTCCAAAATTGGGCCTTCACCTTCTTGTGTATTATGGGGTGAGCTGGAAGGCTCACCCTTATCTACTCCTCTACCTAGCTCCTTCAACCCTTCTTCATTATTCTTTAAATCCTCATCATGAGGCTCCTCTGTATCTTCATGTTGTACTGGAGTTCTTGACGTGCTTTCCATAGATTCATCCTTATCTTCCTCCTGAAGTTTGATCTTGCGTCGTTTCTTCTTCTCATGATCTAATTTCTTTTGAAAAGTCCTAGGTGACCTCCGAAGTGGATGTGATGATCCTACACCCTAAGCCATTATTATTCTGAACAATCTTTTAAAATATTGCTCCTCGTCTGTTGATTTTACATCTACCTCCAACGCGCTTATCTCTAATACTTCCTCTTTCTACTTCTATAAAAGAGGGGTTACCTCACACACACTTTACTTTTCAAAAGTGAGATATCTTATGCCAATATGCTTCAAGCCACCACTTTCTTCATCAAGTTCTTCTTCCTCTCCCTCTTCCTCCACAAGGTGTGAAACCTGTTCTTCATGTGCTAAAGTGACAAATGTATGCTTCCCCTTGGGTGAGCTAGGAAGTTTGAACTCATTCTCCACATACTTCCCATTTTCCAACCTTGTCTTGAGTTGGATATAAACAAGGGTAGCCCCAGTTTCCCCAACTACCAAAATCATTGCTTTCATATTTATATCATCCAAAATTAATCTTTCATTATATGCAGACTTACTTGGGTACACGTAAATCCTTTTGAGAGTGTGGTAGTTGCAATCTACCTTATTAGTGTTGAAGATCAGCTGGTGTGTGTTTGAAAACCTATGCACATAATCCTAAAAATAACGCACGGTGAAAGCATAAGGAAGATTACACCACAGGCTCCACTTCCTGTCCTTTATTGCAAAACACACAATATGAAAGTGCTGATATACGAAAAAATCTACCTGTTTAAATAACAACATAGGAAATTCCTTTGGTATTCTCCATTCTTCTTCAAACGCAGTGCACAAGTAGTCATACCACAACTCTGATCTTTGATTAAAGGGGCCACTCATGGTCCCATCACAAGTATATTTCTTAAATCTATCTGCAAGAGATTTCTTCTCCTCAGGGTATTGCCAAATTTTCTCCCTAGACCCATTCGGTACACTGATTTTTACAAAGACAAGTGACAAAATTATAGTTTCAAAACTAATCTTATCTCTACCATGCGCTTCTTCAATTATAGATTCAACAATAAACCCTGCCAAATTGTAAACTACACCTTCAGACATCATCTTTGCTATGTGTAGCCACAATGTGTTTACCTATGATCATTGATTTAGGTCATTGAGCTTGGTGAGGAGGTGCATCACCTCCTGAACCACATGATACTTCTGTAGCTTTCCTATATCCATTCCACACCCTCCTTTCAGGTATCCTAACTCGTTCATTGTCTTTGGAATACCCTCATTTTCTAAAAAAATAACTACTCACTTCAACCCCTAATCTCCTAAGTCCTGTCAAGCTCCCAATCAAGGGTGTAGTGAGCCTCATATGTCACCTGAATAAGTAGAAAAAGACCTCATGGAATCTTCTCATCATCCACATATATAATTTATCTGGTTTTCCAATGTATGGGAGTTCATACAGTTGTAAATCTCCCACATTTGTCTATAGATTCTTGACCGCATCATCGTACACACCCATATCATATATTGTCCTTTTATTTTGTATATTTCACCAGTAATTTCTCCAGTTCTTCCTTTTTATATGTAGTCTTATGATTTTAGTCACTCACCTTGCACCGATGAACATGTGAGTCCCAATTATGACCCATGAAAAAATCCTCTAGGTATTGCATTTCATAAAACTTACTTTTGGGGGAATCCTCGGTCTCAATATCAACTTCCTTTTGTTAATTTCTCCTTGTATCAGCCCCTGGTGCTCTTTTTGGTGCCATTTTAATGAAAAATGGTTATTTTTTACCTCTTCTGAGCTCTACAACTCAACTCTGCATGCCCTAGCTTCAATCCAAACCCTAGCTCTCAATTTATCCTCGCCGCATGCCTCTGCTTTTCTCAAACACTTCTCTAAAGGGAATACAAGTCAATTCCGTGCACAAATCTAATAACAACACCTAGTTTATATCTCTCCACACTTCACCACCATATTTTCTAGCTTGCTCGAGATTTCGTAATTGCAAAGGTAAAAATGGCCTCACAACCCTTATATAGATTTTAAATTTTTTTATAGCATTTATTTCTCCTCCACCTACCACCGTTCTTAACATTAATTCATCATTCGTCAATTTTTCTATGCTACTCATTTCCATGCCACAATCATAACCTTCTAGCATGCCTTCTACTTCTTGGCCACAAAACTCTTTTTATGCCAAAGTACTTCACCACTACGCCTTTTTCTACGGAGTTTCCAATGTTGTAGCCTACTTCACGTTACACTATAGGTCCATCCATAAGTGGGTTTTAATCATGAGCAATCTTTTTCTATTTGCACCTTTCTAAAAAACACCCACAAATAAGTTTCTTTATATGCATACCCATATTTAGATATTAATCAAACTATATTCAACTTGGAAATAAACCCTGTATATAAACCACCCCACACTAAGGGTATGTATGGTCCTCTACACATTAAAACACTTAAATAGTAATCATCTTCTGGCGCACAAGCGCACTTATTACACAAACCACCGAACTAAATTGACAAAGCATATCAATGATGAAGGAAACACATATAATTGAAATGCATTCAGGAAGCCTAATCTAAATGGAAATACTACCTTATTACAAACACAAAGAAGAATTATTTATAATAGGTCATCAACCTACTCTCGTTAAAGTAATTGGGCAACCATGTTCTATCTAGTGCCTCTAACTGGAAAACACCTAAATAAAGTATATACATGATAACATACGCTCCCAACCAATGCACCTTAAGCTTTCCACGATGGCACACAAAATTCAAATCATACAAAAGAACCATTTTCCCAACATTAAGCTTCTTATCCTTGATGTTCCTGTCATGCCATGCCTTTTGCCTAGATTTTTCTTGCTTATGATTCCATCGTGCTACGACACACCTCTCATCCAACTGCATCAGTTTTTCAATATGTTCTTCCAATGATTTCTCATTAGTCAGACCTCCTACGCATGCAATACACAAAGAAGGTAACATGAATTCCATATGTAGAACAACCTCTGTGCCAAACACCAGCTGAAAGGGTGTTGCTTTATTCAACCTCTTGTAGGTTGTTTGGTATGCCCAAAGTACAACAAAGACTTTATCATCCCAGTCTTTCCTTCCGACATCACAAATTTTTGTCAAAGCTTGGCTCAATATCTTGTTGAAGGCCTCAGCAGTTCTATTTTTTTGAGGGTGATGAGGTGTTATCTTATGATGTGCAACCATAAATTCTTCCAATAGTATCCTGATGGTTTCATTAAGAAAGTGAGTACCCCTATCACTTGTCAAACTTAAATAACAACTATACATGGTAATAATATTTTCCCACAAAAACCTTGCTACTATAGCTGTTACATAATCTTTTGTAGGTTCCATTTCTGCCCACCTTATAAGATAATTTGTACAAGTAATAATGTAGCATGATCTAGTTCTACACGGGGCTAGAGAAATAAGGCCCACAAAGTCAATGTCCCACTTCTCAAAAGGTTCTGCACTAGCAATAAGCCTCAAAGACATCTCATCTCTCTTCCCAGGTTTGCCAAGGTGCTAAAAGTGGTTACATGCCTTACAATATTCTTTACAACCCTTGTATAAAGTTTCTTACCATAATCCAACTAGTAGAATATTTTACGCAATGGCATCCTCTACATAACATCCACCAGAAATACCACCACGAGCCTCCTCCATAATTGCCACTCACTCATGCTCAAGTACACACCGGAAAAAAAACTTCATCATGACCTAACTTGTATAAATATCCATTGATCAACATGTAAAGCACGATGCGAATAATAAGTTGTTTCTTCTCTAAGGCCTTCATTCCCTCAGGTGCCATACATGTGCATAAAAAAACAACAATATCCTCCAATTCAAAGGGAGAATGGTTTAACCTAAATAGATGGGCATTCAACATTATGTCCTTAATACTCTGCTCATCCTCTCCTGATTTAATCCTTGATAAATGGTCTGGACCATAATTACTTTTACCTGGTTTCAACACAACTATAAAGTCAAATTCCTAGAACAACAGGACCCACTGGCATATGCGCCCCTATAAAATGGTCTTGTTCACTAAGTATTTCAATGCCATGTGATCTATATAGAAAACAAAAGGTGTCACTAGCAAATGTTGTCTAAAATTATACAGTGCATAGATCATGGAAAGAGCCTCACACTCCGTAGTTGTGTAATTTTGTTCAATTGGAGTCAATTTCATGCTAGCGAAACAAATAGGATGATCTACAATGAATTCTCTAGGATGGGCTTATACTACGCCAATTGCCATTCTAGAGGCATCTACATGTACATGAAAAGGTAGATTCCATGAAGGAAAATATAAAATAGGTGCTGTACTAAGCCTTTCCTTTAATGTATCAAACATACGCTGTTGTGCTTCTCCCCAATAGAAGTTGCCTTTAACTTTCAATAATTCCTCCAGGGGAGCGACAATATTAACATATGATTTGATAAATTTTCTATAATAGCCTATGTGGCCCAATAATTTGTGCACCTCGCTCTGGATAGTAGGATCCTCTAAGCCTAAGATATCTATAACCTTAGCCAGATCCACTAACAAGCCCTCTTTGCAGATAATGTGTCCCAACAAAAGTCTAAAGGGTGTAACAAACATGCACTTATTAATATTCAAAGAGATGCTCAACTTCCTACATATTTCAAACATTAATCTAAAATTATCACAGAGATCCTTGAATAGCCCATACATTGTCCAATAATCTAAGTAAACCTATAAGAACTTGTGAATTAAATCCTGTAATGCTTGAACAACAATGCATGAAAAGACTACAGGTGCATTCTTTAATCCAAAGGGCATCACCGTGTATGAAAAAATTCCCCATTCAGTGGTGAAAGTTTTATTCTCTTAATCCTCTTTAGCTATCCTCACTTGATGATATCCAATAAATCCATCAGTGAAGAATTAAATTTTGTGTCCTACAACACCCTCCAATATTTATTCAGTAAATGTTGTGGGGAAAGGATCAATCACACATGCAACATTCAACTCCTTGTAGTCCACACAAATTATGATCCTTCCATATTTATTTATACTGATTACCATAGGGCTAACTCACTTTGATTACTCTAGGGGCTCAATGATTTCAGATTTCAACAGATTGGAATTTTTTTCTTTAACTTTGACGTGCATGTTAGGGTTCATCCTATAAGGCCTCTTCCTAACTAAGCACATACCTTCCTTTAGCTTAATCATCATTTCTCCCAAATACTTATGCACTCCTTTTAATTCATGATAGCCTTTAGGAAACAAATCCTGGAAATTACACAACTCAATTATCTTAGCAAATTCAGAGTTAGACCAATAATCTCCAATGATGGCCTCCTTAGGTTCAACCTTTGTCCCAATGTTTACTTTCCTTGTATTTTAGGCTCATGGTAGGCACACGCCTTCTTATCTACACTGTCTAAGACCTCGCGTGTACCCTTTGAATGATCAATGTATAGATTTTCTACTTCCTCATCATCAATCATGTAGACCATTTTTCCTTTTTCTTTCTCTGGACAAGTGGGCCAAAGCTGTTCCTCATCCATCTCTTCCACTTCTTCAAAACATGATTCTAGGTATGACTCACCAAATAACTCTTGGATAAGTTCCTCAGATTTTGCACTATCTCCCATAGTCAAGTGTTTCATAACTTGTAATGCCTCATTCATGGGATGCTTAGTGAAAAAATAGTCAAAAGTATGAATCATACCTGCAGTCAGTTCTTTCCAATTTCTAGTCTCTCTATTCAACTCCGCATAAACATACTATGTGTGTGCACAACCTCACAAGGTGAAATAGAGTTTGTGTACCCACAACGAAGGTGGTAAAGCTTACTGCCCCTCTGTCCATAGTCTCTCACACTGCTGAACATGATCATTACCATGAAATTCACATATCTGAGTAGGTTCATCACTTCTGAGGAATCTAGCAGAGAAATAAATTCTCACTTCTCGCCATTCTATGAGGTTATCTCTATGAACCATCCACCAACGCGCTACTGTCCCGTGCAAAGTATAAAATATCAAGTTTGGTCTTTCCACTGTACTTCCATACCTTGCAGAAATATCTCAGGGTTTCCTTCACCAGTGTACCAAGGTACTTGGTTTCCACCTAAAAACATAACATAACGCAGCCTACTTACATGCGCAAATTCACTTCTTACTTCACACCCAGCCATTTCATAAGTGCCATATGCCCAATTATCACATGCAACACTGGTAGTATCACTTATGGATTGTGCATCATCCCATTGGAAAAATCCTTCCTTTGATGGCTCAAGAACTTCTGGATCTCTAATGACGCGCACATAAATTTTGTTTAGATCTTCTTCACTTAAGGGCTCTACATATGGAGCAAATTTTCCATCTGTCAAAGGGATAGTAAATCATTCCTCCTTGTTCTCAAAATGGATGTACCCCTTATTTAAGTGTAGATCAATGTATTTGCATAACAACAAGGGCACCCAAGTAGTGATAAAAAGATATCCACCTCTGTAAGCACTAAGACCTCAAATTCCCCAATAAACTTGGCCCTTATATGGTAATAAATGCATCTTTCAAAACCCCAATTGGTGTGGCCTTCATTGGGTTTGCCATAAACAACACATTAGAAGATGGCTATAATGGAGGTCTTCCCATCTGAATCCACACATCCAAATTAAGCACATTTACTTCTGCGCATGTATCAATTAAAATGTTACTCAAAAGCCAGCCATGTAAAACAACATTTAGAGTAATCTCCTTGTCATAATCCAAGCTATGAGGAGGGAGATTAGCATGTAAAATATGCCTTCCATTCTCAACACCAACACAAGGAGTGTTTCCCTTTAACCAGTTCCCCAATAAAGGAATAATGTTTTCTTGACGCAACATCTTATAAACATCCTTTAAATCATCAACATCCGACTGATGGAGCTCATCTGCCTTATTTTTATCCAAATTTTGTGACTGTTCCTTCAAACAATTTATCTCACCCTACATATTCTTGATTACCTCTATGGTTTCCTGGTAAACCTCCTTCTGATGCACAAGGTCTGGATACTTGGCATGCAGAACTTCCTCCTTAGTAATGTCAGTCTTCTGTTGCAATGTTTTTCTGGTGAGCGCAACCTCAACGCATGTAGTAATCTTCACAAGTACCATCTTAGGATCTAACGCTAACTTCGGAATCCATTCGTCTTCCATGACGTGCTGTACTCTAACCATTCATGTGCCCTTATTCTCCTATTTATGCTTTTTTCTCAAATGTTCATATAAGTTCGGGAACTCTTCATAGTTATGATTATTCCCATAAAAATAACAAACCACATTCTAAGGACACTTGCGCCAGTAATGATCAGGAGATCCACATGTTCCACAAGGGAACTCACCTCTTCCACCACCGTGGCATGATATCCTCAATCTCTACCAAGGCCTCTATCAGAGCACCATTCATTATGATCATGATCATGATGCTCACTTTTATCTTTAGAGTTATTTGCAACCTGGTATGTTGTACACCAATATCAATGACATCATAGATCTGATCAATCAACCTACAATCTTCATTATCATGAGTGGAAGACCTAAAAATCTCACAGTAACTAGACACAGTCTTCCTTATCATGCACTACAACAATGGGCACCGAATTGAACTATGGTCCAAGTAACAAATCTCACAGTCTAGTGTAGTCATTTTTACTTCCACTCTTCTAACTTCTAACCCCATGCGTGCCAACCTATCACCCAGTGGGAAATGGGTGCTCACCTGAGGCACGATTGGGCATCGAGCCCCTCCTTTATGTGAGCATTATGAGAAGATCTTGCCATTGTTGGAGGATTATTTTTAGAGAAGTGAATATTCATGTAAAAGCATGTCATGATCCATCAGATCCTTATACCCAAGCATTTAATAACAAGAGAAACACTATATAAAGAGAAGATCTGATTCATAACATGAAGAAGAGACACTAGGGTTTGCACCCATGAACCAAACATTCAGAATAGATCCATATATTTATATTGATCACAATATCAGTAACCATATTACATTCAAAAGGGTCATAAAAGACCATACATAACAAAAGACTTCAAGATTATCTCCTGCAGATCCTCCTTAGTGTGATATTATAACTAAGCCCTCCTAGTTCATCCCTTATTACATATTCTAATGCCATACATAGGCCTATTAAATCCATCATAACCCTCAACACTAAGTGCTCTAAAATCCTAAGATTAATGCAACATCATACTTGTGATGCATTCCCTCATGATCTTGCACCTGATGTATGCTGAACTCTTCTCCATTCAGGTGTGTCTCAGTGTCTCTTCATGTCTCTTCTTTACTTCGAAGCATCTCTATAAATAAGTTTAGCACCCACTACCATGCCTTCCTTCAGGAGCAGATCTCTTGCCAAGTGTCAGTGTGGTACTCCAATGGAGCATGCTAATCCTGTTATGAGATCTCCACTTTCTACAATGATGCCTTTCAAGAACCTTTCATGTGTGGAATATTCTTTTTTTGACCACCATTTCTTCAAGATGGCACCTTATCCATTCAACACGCCTAGTCGGGTCATGTTTTTCCTCAAGTGCCTCCAAAAATTCCAAATATGGCTAAGTCCTTAGATCCTTTGTCCTACCTTGTGCGCGCACCCTAGTTTCTCCTAAACCCTTCTTAAACCATTTTCCTACATGCTTTTACTCACATGCCCTTATTCCTATTGGTACTGCATGCTCATGCACCATCTAACACTGAGCCAATATTTTGAGGCCCAACATCACCCCACACTAAGCTTGTTCTTCTTCCTCAGAAACATACTGCTCGTCCAAAGAATAAACAATGGCAGGACTTAGAAAATTTGAATAAATAATGAAGGAATGAAGAATGATAAATGGAAGAATGAAGAATGAAGAGTGTTGTTATTATTGTAAAAGGATTAGGAACTCCATCCTCATTGTCACCTCAATTTTCTCCTAATTATTTACTTCACTCTGTGCCTGCTGGAGTAGGTCACCTACTAGAGCACTCAACTCTTCAAAACTTAGTTCATCTCCCTGAGAATTCATTATATCAAAAATCCCCTCCAGCTACTTGCTAATGTCGTCAAACACATCCATTCTTCACGTGACCTAGGGGTATAGCTCCTTGAGCCAATTCTTGACTCAAACTCGCAAGGTTTCGATTGCTTCTATCTTATTTTTAACCTCGACCAAGATCTTAGCCTGCTCTGCCCTGTTTCCTTTATTATTTTCTTGGAATTATTTCATATCTGCCTCATGTGTAGCAACTAATATAATTAATACTCTATCCCTATCAGCGTAGTTATCATACACAGCCTCATCCATGCATGTGGCGGTTTGTACAATAGAAATGAGTTCAGAATATCGAGTGACTGTCTCCCCAATCTTCAATTTCTCTTCTTCCTTATGGCGTGCCAAAATCTCTTCTACTGATTCTAAAGTGAGCAGCCACCTCTCCATGGTGAGGATGCATGTTAAGTCTTTCAAGCATTGCAAGGTTGACTCGTATTTATGCTCCGGTGATGCTAGGTCTGGGTGTTTCAGGATAATGGCATATGTGATAATTTCATGTTTGTTGTACACCTTCACATCTTCTTCTTTTCCTCCCTTAGTTCGCACCTTAACTGTGTGCTGATCAAATTTTCCTTCTTAAGATCCTTACTTTTCTCAATGAGCTCCCCCTTCTTATTTTCTAGTTCCTCCTCTAGAAACCTTACCCTGTCATTCCTTCTAAAGAGTCTCACCTCAATCTCAACCGATACCTTGTTGAGGGCGTTGTAGAATTTCTCATCAGATAACTATTGAGAAATTACCAGGGGGTTCATTCCCTTGTTCTCTGTTATCTTCATTAGCACTCTTTGGTTGACCTCAAACTCGGGCTCATCAACATGGGACTCAAACACCCAAGATATCATCTTCCTTGTTTATGGGTATGCACCTTCTTCTTCAAATGAAGACCATGCAAGGAGTTGGTCTGTGGGCACGGTACTCTGGAAGCACACACGTAGTACCTTACTTGGATCATTAATGTAACTTATTCCCTACTCCTGTGCCATTACCATGCTCTTCACTCTTGTGCGCGCTGCCCATGGAAAGCTTACCGCTAATATGAGATCTTTTCTCATTCTCCCATACTCTTTTCCTATGATTTCCTC
The DNA here is from genome assembly GCA_019776745.2 of Taxus chinensis. Lineage (NCBI taxonomy): Eukaryota > Viridiplantae > Streptophyta > Pinopsida > Cupressales > Taxaceae > Taxus > Taxus chinensis. The sequence goes on along the minus strand of CM034155.1, from coordinate 324,702,731 downwards.
CTTTATCTCCCTGAGTATTTCATCAGTGCTTCACTCCATGTCCTACTCCACTAACTTATTTATTATGCCTACTACTTATCTTTCAGTGTAAATTTCTATCTGATCCATGGTGAGGCTTGGGGTCCTTTGATTCCTTGTATTTACTTCCTCACTCTCCTCTTTGCCTTAAGCGCCTTTGTCTTCCCCATCGTTTTCTTCATTTCCCTCATCCTTAGAGTCATGCACATCATACACAGGATGGTTCTGATCCTCTTCATGCTTGTCATCATCTCTCTTGCCTATGTAGGTCTATAGGCTCTCCATTTCTTCCGAGTCTACCTTCTCTGCTACCTTCTACTTCTTCCTAAATGGTGATTCTAGTATAGGAGACTCTTCCTTCTCTTCTTCTTCAGCAGGTGACTCCTTCCTCAACAATTCTTCTTGTTTAGGAGGATCTTCTTACTCTGATGGCTCTTCCTCAAGTGATTTTTCCTTTTCCTTAATAGGGGACTTCTTCCTTTGTGCATATGTTCTCGGTTTCACGCTCGAATCTTATGCATCCACATATTGTGCTATTTGAACACTTGGTTCCTTCTTCTCTAGCGCCTCTTCTCTCTCTCTCTCTCTCTCCCTCCCTCCCTCCCTCCCTCTCTCTCTCTCTCTTTATTCCTTGGTGTGGCCTTCTTTCTCCTGGTGGGGCCTTCTAGAATGGAGAAATCACTCTCCAAGTAGGTGCCCTTCTCATATCTGGGCCTGATGCGCAGGTACACCCCTGTTGTGGTCCTTTCGGCAATCGGTAGTGTCACCGGTTTTGTCATGCGCACCTCGTGGGAGACATACTTCTCCACATAAGCATGATTATTGGGGTATACCATATTGCTTTGTAGTTCCTAGTGGTCTTGGTCCACCTCACAGAGGTCAAACCTTAGTCTTTTGGCCTCCTTGATGTGATTGACCCCTGCATGGAAATATTTCCTGGTGAAGGAGAAAGGTAGTTTACACCATGGGCTCTTGGTCCCATCTGTCAATGTGAATTTTCCAATGCAAAAGTGCTAGTAAATAACAAACTCAGCCTCTCCTTGTACTAGCACTGGAAGTTGTTTGGGCATCCTCCATTCAGCCTTGAACGTGTTGCGCATCCTCTTGTACCATTTCTCCACGTGTGACTTGTGGGTGGCTGTCATGGTATCAAAAGTGTATTTTTCAAATCTCTTCATAGGGGAAGGGCCTTCATCTAGATACTCCCATACATGCTTCTCTGGCCCATCAAGCACTCCAATATTTGAGAAGAATATGGTGAGGAGGACATTTCCAAACATGATCTTCTCTCCTTCATGTGCGACACTGATAATTTCTTCTGCAATGAAGGCGGATAGGTTATAGATGGTTCCTTCCGTAATATTTTACGACACACATTCAACCAAGACTTTTTTATATGTGTCCACCTTTCATATCCATTCAAATTAGATACCAAGCATGTGGCCATCCTCATTAGTGGTTCGGAGATATCTAAAATATCTAAGTAGTGCAAGCCCTTCTTATAGTCATAATCCTGGACTATCTTCTTAATGGATTCCTTATCCTCCAAGTCGTCATCTAGTGACTCTCCTTGGCATATAAAAGACCGGTAAAATTAGAAATTAGTTAAGGAGTTATGCACATCCTTTGTCCTACGAAGTAGAATTGGTCCTCGTGCATGCGTGATATCAACCACTAGTAGAGTTGCTCGGGTTTGCCAAAGTACGGAAACTAATAAAGTTGTAGCAACCTAGTCTTTTCAAACTTTACCTTCACCTCATCATCATAGATCAGCATTTCATCTGGTGTCCCTTTATCTCTTGGGTGACCTAGTTCTAATGCCATCTCCTTCTCTATGGTGCTTATGTGATGGTTGTAATCACCCACTATCATCCTCCTTACATGGGATGCCCATTCTTTTCCTAGCAACACACCATCTGGGTATTGCATCTTTGCATACCATTCCTCATTGAAACTGGTGGTGGCGGTCTATTTTCCCTTCTTTAGAGAGATGGTTTCCTTCTTAGGTTCCATTGTCGGGTTAAAAACAAACTCTTCCTTGCTCCTCTTCATTTCCCTGATAAAATCTATGGCTCAACTTCATGAAGAATCCCTTTACTCTCATGCCCTAGCTATAGAATCCTAACTTGGAAAACCCTTCCACAAGATGGCGTACTCTTCTAAACCTTTCTTCCTTGTGCTCGTGTACTCCTTCCACTCTAGTTCACAAACCACACTAGTCACACACTCATATTTTCACAATCCCTCCTTCGCACAAATATTTCTTCACGGATGCCCTAGTTCGCAAGAGCTCTTCAATATCATAATAACAAGGTAAACAATAATGTGTCTAACCTTCTACTTATAGCTTTTTGTTTATCTCCCGTGATAAATGCCATGCCACCTACCAATGTACTTAGCATTAAATGCAACTTTTTCCACTAAGCCAACCTTAAGCGATTTTAGCCCTGTGCCCAATCCTGTGTGAAAAATCCTTACAACCTTATGGTGTGCAAAAATCATTACTGACCAAAGATCCTCACTCATGTGCTTACAGCGCTAAAGGAAATTCTTCTATCAACTTGGTTTTTTCCCTCACCTACCTCATGTTATTCCTGCGCTTCTCATACTTTGTACGTGGTCTTTGTGAAGCTTTTGTAACACCAAAATTCATTATGTCCACCTATTCTACACGTGCTCTTCCACACTATGTGCCTTCAATCTAGGACATATCCTTCAATCCAGGCCATATCCTTCATTTCAAGCCATCAAAACACAGCTTCCACTACAACTTCCATTTTACTTCACATCCCCACCCCACACAAAAATAGATACGTGGTCCTCTGTGCATACCTAACCCTTTTGAAAATAAAAAATTCGTTACCGCTGCACAAGGCGAGAAAAACAACAACACAAAGAAAGGAACAAGAAATGAGAAAGGGAAACAAAAGGAAAAGAAATGCACAAAAAGGAATCCTATGCTAAATGGAAATAGTTTGTTATTTACAAACACAAGGAAGAATTATTTATAGTAGGGCTTCAGTCTACTCCCATTGAAATGGCCAGGTGACCATGTTCCATCAAGCACTTGTAATAGGAAAGCACCTGAATCAAGGATGTACGAGATGATATATGGCCTTAACCAATGAAATTTCAATTTCCCAGGATGGCGCAGAAACTTAGAATCATATAAAAAACCATTTTCCCAACCTCAAATTGTTTGTTTTTAATATGGAAATCATGTCACACTTTCTATCATGCCTTTTAAGTCTTTTGAATCCATCTAGCAAGTGATCACCTTTCATTTAGCTACATTAACTTCTTCATGTGCTCTTGAATCATTTGTTCATTAACTATGCACAATACGTATCGATGGTAGCATAAATTTGACTAGTAAAACCTCCTCCATGCCAAACACCAATTGAAATGGTGTGGCTTTGTTCAAACTCTTGTAGGTGTTCATGTATTCCCATAAAATGAAAAATACCATTTCATCCCAATCTTGTCTTCTGACATCACAAATTTTGGTCAGTGTGTGGCTTAGAATTTTTTTAAACACCTCAGCAGTTCCATTAGCTTGAGGGTGGTATGGGGTAGTCTTATGATGTGCCACCATGAACTCGGACAATAGAATCCTAATTATTTCATTCAAAAAATATGTACCCCTGTCATTATTCAAGCTTAAAGGACATCCATACTTACTGATTATGTTCTCCCATAAGAGTCTAGCAGCTGTCGTTGTGGTATAGTCCCTTATAGGCACTACCTCCACCCACCTTATTAAGTAATCAGTGCAACTGATGATATAGCATGAACCATTCCTTCGCATAATGGGTGAAATTGGTCCTATAAAGTCAATTTCCATTTTTCAAATGATTATGCACTGTCTATTGGCATCTAGGGCATTTTATCCCTTCTTCCTAGCTTGCCAAGGTGTTGGAAATGGTCACAAGCCTTGAAAAATTCAATGCAATCTTGGTAGATGCTCTCCCAGCAAATCCCTACAAGTAGAATATTTTTTGTGGTGGCATTCCTTGCATAGTACCCTCCTACAATCCCACCATATGCTTCTTTAATGATTACAATGCGCTCATGTTATAACACGCATCGATGTAGAACCTCATAATGGCCTAAATTATATAGTTCTCCACTAATTAGCATATAGGGGGTGGCACACATAGCTAGCTATTTCCTTTCCAAATCTTTCATTCCTTCCAGTGCCACACCCACTTTGAGAAACACAACAATATCCTCTAAGTCAGAGGGTGTGCACCGTAACCTAAACAATTGTGCATCTGACATAGCATCCTTAATTCTCTACATGTCCTCCCTTGAGTCAATCCTTGACAAATGGTCAAGCCTTAAGTTACTCTTTCCTAGTTTTACAACAACTGTAAACTCAAACTCCTGAAATAGTAGGACCCACTGACATATGTTTCCTTGTAAAACGGGCTTGTTCACCAAGTACTTCAAAGCCATGTGATCTGTGTAAAATATGAAAGGTATTTCTAGTAGATACTACTTGAAATTATGCAGCGCGTAGATCATCGATATTGCTTCACACTCAGTAGTGGTGTAGTTCTTCTCTAATCGTGTTAACTTCCTTCTTGCAAAGAAAATGGGGTGATTAGTAATCCCCTCACTAGGTTGTGTTAGCACTACTCCGATGGTTGTCCTTGAGGCATCAACATGCACATGGAAAGGTTTATCCCAAGAGGGAAACCATAATATGGGCACAGTGAAAATTCTATCCTTCAAAGTGTAAACATCCATATGTTGCACCTCTCCCTAGTGAAAGGGACTCTTGTGCTTTAATAAATTCTCCAATGGTGCACAGTGATCTTGGCATACCCCTTAATAAAATTCTAGTAGTAACCTATATGCCCAAGGAATCTGCGCATTGTGCTTTGACTGGTAGGCTCCCCCAACCCCACAATAACAACAACCTTGGTGGGATCCACCAACAACCCTTCCTTACATATAATATGCCTCAACAGAGTCCCAAATGGAGTAGCAAAAACACATTTCTTAATGTTGAGGGATATCCTCAACTGCTGACATCTCTCAAACATTAGCCTCAAGTTGCCACATTGGTCTCTTATTAGTCCATACATTGTCCAGTCATCAAGGTAGACTTGCAGAAACTTATGGATAAAATCCTAAAATTCCTGGACCACTATGTGTGAAAAAATAGTAGGCATGTTCTTCAGTCCAAAAGGCATGACTGTATAGGAAAACATTCCCCACTTAGTGGTGAAATTTTTCTTCTCTTGGTATTCCTTTGCAATTCTAACTTGATGATATCCTGATAATCCATCCATGAAGAAATAGATCTTGCACCCAGCTACTCCTTCCAATATTTATTCAGTGAAGGGGGTTGGAAAAGGGTCAATGACACACACTACATTCAGGTCCTTGTAATCGACACAAGTCCTTATCCTTTCATCCTTTTTAATACTGATGACCATGGGGCTTAACCATTCTAACTCCTCCACAACTTCAATAATACCTGAAGTGATAATTTTTTCTATCTCCTCCTTGAATTCGACATGAAGATTCAGATTCATTTGATAAGGCCTCTTCCGAATCAGGCATGCACCTTCCTTCAACTTGATCTTCATCTCTCCCAAGGAGTGGTGAACGCCTTTAAGCTCATGATATCCACGCAGGAATAGGTCCTGAAACTTTTGCAATAAATAAATGATGTTTGAGACTTCCTTCTCTGACCAATAGTCTCCAATAGTGGCCTTCTTAGGTTCAGTCTTCGAGCCAATGTTAATATTCTTTGTTTTCAAGGGTTTATAGTAGGTGCATGCTTTCTCATCAACACTATCAACCAATTCATGCATACCTTCAGTATGGTTAACATCCAAACTCTCAATCTATCACATAGACCAATTTCCATTTTTCTTTCTCCATGCACACATGCTCAAGTTGCATCTCTTTTGACTCCTCCTCATGAAAGCAATGTTCCAAGATAGGTTCACCAAATAACTCTAGTATTTTATAATTTTCTTGGCATTATCTCCCATTGTTAGGTGCTTAACAACCTGTAAGGCCCTATCCACCGATGGTTTAGTACTCTGATACTCGATAGGTTAAAGGAGGTTAGTTGTCAACTCCTATAAATTTCCTATCTGACGGTGTATCTCAGAGTGAATGTACCATGTGTGCGCATAGCCTTGTAAAGTGGAATATAGCTTGTGCACCCATAAATAAGGTGGAAAGGCCTTTGTGCCTTCCATCCATGCCTTCTCACATGCTTGGATGTGAAATGAAGCGGGTTCCTTCCCATGGTAGTCTTGTATTGTAGTGGGTGCATTGTTTTAGGAAAATCTAACAGAGAACACAATTCTTACCCCACACATTATAGAAGGCTACTGCAATGTGTCACACACCAATGCACTGTGGTCTCGATCAAGTTATAGTTGAGAATTCATCTTCTTTTGATCTTATTTTTCCACTGAGCCTCCATATTGCGTAAGAAATCCTTAGGGTTGGATCGTCTTGAATAGCTCAGAAAATTCTTCCCTCCCAGACACTTGACTGAGTGCACATTCGTTACCCTTGGAACATGTCCTCTTAGCTATCTCCCAATCAACTCATAAGTCCCATGCTCTCAATCTTCACATGCCACACTAGTTATATCACTCCTAGATTGCGCATATTTAAATTGAATAACTCCCTCTGTAGGATTGATAACCTCAGGGTCCCTAATAGAGCTTTCATAGATCTTGTCAAGAACTTCTTCTCCCAAGGGTTCAATATAGGGTACTGAATTCCCATCAGTTAAGGGGATGATGAACCACTCTTCCTTTTTCTCAAAGCTTATGTATCCCTTATTAAAACTTACGTCAACATTGTTCTTATAACACCATGGGTGCTTGAGTAACGCTAGAAAGTTGTCTGCCTTGGCTAGCACCAAGAATTTGAAATCCCTAGTGAACTTTTCCCATTGGACAATGACAACAACATCCTTTAAGACACCAATGGGAATTACCTTTGTCTTGTTAGCCATATATAACACATTTGAGGATGGTTGTAATGGGGGCCTTACCATTTGATGCCATGCATCTAGAGTGAGGAAATTGACTTTTGTGCATGTGTCAATCAAAATATTGCTAAGAAGCCATCCATCAACAAAAACATTCATGGTAATCTCATTATCATAGTCAAGTCTATGGAGAGGAAGGTTAGCATGCAACACCTTCCTCTCACGCCCTCCTCCAACACACAATACCTTCTCCCATAGCCACTCTCCTAGAAAGGGAATGATATTATCCTACCTCAAAATATTACATACTTCCCTAACCTCATCTAGATCCTTCTGTGGAGCCTCATCATTCTTCCTTTGCTCTAATTATCTTGAATGCTCTTTCAGAAACTGGATCTCTCCCTGAAGGCTTCAAATAACATCCATGGTTTCTTTATATATCTTGTTCTGATGAGTAGGGTACAAATACTTCCCATGTACCACCTTCTCTCTAATAACCAGCGGTATCTACCTTGGTATATCCATGATGTGCGTAGGCTCAGCTCACATCATAACTAGTATAGGCTCTAGTTCTGACGCACACGCCACCCTAAGCATCCATTGTGAATCAACCTTCTTTATGCTCAGCATTCCAACACCTTTGTATTTTCGGTGGTGCTGGCTCATGTGCTCAAATAGTTCTGGGCACTCCTCATACTTGTGCTTATTTCCACACCATGAGAAGTGTAGCAGATCAGGGCACTCATGCTTGTATTGCTCCGTGGATCCATAGTTATAACACGTTCCATGCGGGAACTCACTCCTTCCTCCTCCACAGTTACCATGACCATAAAATCCTCCTTGAAAATTTATTCCACGTGCCCCTCCATCTATATGCCCTTCATAGTGATGACCATCATCCTTAGAAATACTCGCAAGGCTGGTCTGGTGCACACCAATATCAATGACATCATGTATCTGGTCAATCAATCTACAATCCTTGGTGTCATGGGTAGTAGAGGTGCAGATCTTGCAATAACAAGACACATTATTACAGATTGCATGCTGCAGTAATGGAAACCTACTTGCATCGTGATCACCATGGAAAATTTCACAATTCACCGCCATGATGCGTACTGATCTCCAAGGATAAATATCCTTTGCATGCCCCTCTACCTCACAATCCGTGCACTATAGACTATTGTGAGTCTCATGCGCTAAGTTCACAGATATATTTTCTAGCTGCTTCTCCATTACAATAATCTGAGCCTCAAGGAAAGGGATAACATTGGTATCCATGCTTCTGATAACCTCAACACATAGGGCAGCCTTCAAGGCCTCACGCGGGTTTGTTGAAGTTATATTAGAAAGTTTTCTCCTAAACGGTGTTATCAATCCTCCATCAAACCATTGAGCATGATGAAAGGGGTGACTATCATAGGATAAATTTGATAGGAGAGTATTGAAACACATGTCATACTCCCACACACTCTTTGCCATTCCTTGTTAAATATCCTTTAGCACACTAATGCTCTTCTATTCAAACTCAGGGATATGAAATTCAACCAAGAAAGCATTCTGTAGCACGATGTAATCTACCACTATTTGATGGGGGTCATACTTCTTGTACCAACTATGTGTGCATCCTTGCAACATTGTTGCAAATTGACTTGCCTTCTGCTCTGGGGTAGTGATCTCCTTTGAGTGCCATAACAGTTCACACTTGTGTACATGTTCTACAACATCATCAACAACTTTGTACTCTAGTAGGTGTAAAGACATTTTGAAGAACACCTACTGAGGTGGTTGAGGCCCTTTTCCACCTGATCCAGAACCTTGATTCCCTCCAGTATTTCATCCACCAGTAGTTCCACTAGATCCACCAGGTCTCATTCCTCTTGATCCACTAGATCCTCCAGATCCACTAGCTCCACTAGGTCCTCTAGCTCCTATACCACCAGATCCACCTCTTGTAGCTGGTAATGGGCTTGAAGTGGTCGTGCCTAGTGTTCCTAATGCTCCACTAAAATGTGTGCCAACAGTTTATGATATTACATTGCTACAAGATGTGTGTCCTACGCTAATTCCAGACATGATACCCAAATTTTTTGTACTCACACCTTGCCCTAACATTATTCGAGACAATATTCCTCGAAAGACAGGGACTAATTGTGCAGCCATAGATGTACCAAATGAAAATTTATATCTCCTTGGCACAGATCGGTCACTCCCACAGATACCAACTATGTTAGCAATACTTATCTCTTGATTTATAAGCCTAAGCACTAGGGGTTGGTCACTAGGTGGATTCAGATGAACACCGTCGACCCTCCTTTCTCTGAGTGATGAAATCTCATTAGAACCTAAAGGGGTCTCTCTCCCACACTTTCCAAGATGGGGTAGCATAGACTGCTCAGGCTCCACATCGTCCGAGTGAACCTTAATTCCTTACCATAATGTCTACCTCCATAAATTCATCACTCATGTAACCATGCATTGTCTATCCAACTCCATTTCACACGCTTTGATATAATTGAGTTGTCTCTCCTCTCTTTCTTTTTCAGCTGCAATGTCTGCCATCTTCCTCCACCCTAGCTTCCTTGCTCAACGCCTAGAAGAAACTTAGCTAGCCATAGAAAATGCTTCCAAACTCAGGGTAATGATCAGGATCTTCATAGGTAAAGGGATAGTGTGCAAAAACGATCCTCTAGGATCCCTTAAGAACTCAAACTCAATGATCTCAAGATAAGAATACGTAGAAACAACGTATTCTAAGGTATAACTGGTCAACACTCTCTTCCACCAATTATAAAAAAAATGCGTCCAAGTTAGATCAACATCCTGTAGCCTCTGATATTCCTCTTGGGTTCAAATGCGAGATCTATAGTACCAGTTTGATCTGGATGCATACGCCGAAAGCCATTCATACAACTCTACCAGAAAGTAGTAAAATAAGGTCTTATACAACTCATGATACATGTGCTCTTCTACCCATCTATGTGCATTAAAATCATGTCTAGTAATAAATATTTGAGTAAACTTATCCTCCATGATTTTAAACCATGCCTCGACATTGTCCAAGGTCAACCGCTTTGTCATTACCCATCATTTTCATAACTTCAAAAAGAGGTCCCGACAATGGAACTAAGATGTAGTCATTTTTAGACCCACCTACTAACTTCTAACCCCATGCACGCCAACCTATCACCCAGTGGGAGCTAGGTGATCACCTGAGGCATGCATGGGTGCTAAACCCCTCCTTTATGTGAGCATTTTGAGAATATATTTCCATTGTTGGAGGATTAGTTGCAGAGAAGTGAATATTCATGTAAAAGCATATCATGATCCATCAAATCCTTATACCCAAGCATTTAATTACAAGATAAACATTATATAAAGAGTAGATCTGATTCATAACATGAAGAAGAGACACTAGGGTTTACACCCATGAACAAGATACTCAGAATAGAGCCATATATTTATATTGATCATAGTATCAGTAACCATATTACATGCAAAAAGGGTCATAACAGACCATACATAACAAAAGACTTCAAGCTTATCTCATGTAGATCCTCCCTGGTGTGATATTCTAACTAATATCTCCAAATTCATCCCTTATTACATATTATAAAGCCATATAGAGGCCTATTACATCCATCAGAACCCTCAGTACTAAGTGCTCTAAAATCCTAACATTGCTACAACGTCATACTTGTGATGCATTCCCTCATGATCTTGTACTTGATGTCTGTCGGCTTCTTCTCCATTTAGATGTGTCTTAGTGTTTTTTCATGTCTCTTCTTTGCTTCCAAGAATCTCTATAAATAGGTTTGGCACCCACTTCCATGCCTTCCTTCAGGAGTAGATCACTTGCCAAGTGTCAGTGTGGTCCTCCAACGGAGCATGCTAATCCTATTCCAAGCTCTTCACTTTTTGCAATGATGCCTTTCGAGAACCTTCCATGCGTGGAATATTCTTTTCTTGACCACCAAGTCTCCAGGATGGCACCTTTTCCATTCAGAATTCCTAGTCAGGTCACGTTTTTCCTCAAGTGCCTCCGAAAATGCCGAATATGACTAATTCCTTAGACCTTTGTCATGCCTTGCACGTAAACCTTGGTTTCTACTAAACCCTTATCCTATGCACTTTTACTCACGCACCTTTATTACTATTGGTCACATGCACTCACACACCCTCTAACACTTAGCCAATATTTCGAGCCCCAACATCCAAAAATAAAGAGCGCATTGACCGGTGAGGAAAACTATCCTTAGTATGCCCCTCTACTTCACAATCTGTGCACCAAATTCCACTGCGCATCTCTTGTATTGAATTGTTTGATAGTTTCTCTAACTAATTTTCCATTAATACAATTTTAGCTTCCAAGAAGGGGCTCACTCCCGTGTCTATGCTTCCTACTGCCTCAATGCACAAAGCTACTTCAAGTGCCTCACGTGGATCTATGTACATATTATGTGAAAGTGATCTCCTAAAATGCCTGATCGATCCTCCGAAAAACCATTGTGTATGCTGGATTGCATGGATGTCATAAGATATATTAGACAAAAGAGTCTTGAACCAAGCATCATATTCTTGAACACTCTTAGTAGTGCCCTGCTTAATATCCTTAAGCACACTTATGATTTTCTTCTCAAACTCAAGGATATTAAATATTTTAAGAAAGCATCTCACAACACTGTATAATCCACACAAGTCTGATCAAGATCAAAATTTATGTACTAGTTGTGTGTGCATCCTTGCAATGTAGTTGTAAACTAACTTTCCTTCCTCTATGAAGCTATAATCCCCTTCACATGCCATAGTATCTCACACATATGTATGCGTTCAACAACATATTCTATTCCTCTGTATTCTAGAAGATGAAGAGACATCTCCATGTAAATATTATGGGGCTGGTGTGGACCATGCCCACCAGATCCATAACCTGTATTTCCTCCTATGTTTCCTCTACTCCCAGAACTACTAGATCCACTAGATCTTGAAGTAATTAATCCTCCCAATCCTCCCCCTATAACAGGAATTGAACCAAAGGATGTATTGCCTTGTGCTCCAACAGTTGTGCTAAATTAAACCCCCATAGTCTGCGAAATTGTACTACTCCCATAAATGAGTCCAAAGTTCTGCATGCTAGTGTTTTGTGCTAATGACATGCATGAAAATTTACCTCCAACCAAACCTCCAAATAACAAAGAAGAAGTCTTCCTTGCCATAGCTATATTTACTATTTGATTCACTCCTGAACTTGTTTATAAACTAACTTTACATCTTGCTAATCTACTACCTACACTAGCCTGCTGATTATTGAATGTTGTAGAAACTAGAAAATCAAGTGCAAGGGCTAGGTCACTAAGAGGTTAAAGAGGGTTCCCGCAGCCCATGTCATCTCTAACAGCGCACTCTCATCTAAGGTTGAAGAGGGTTCCATATCATGCTTGCCCAAATGGGGGAGTCCTAGATGCTCTGGTTCCATGTCCTCTACATGAGCTTCAAATCCTTCACAAGCCATTTCTCTCCACAATGAAATCCATTCTATAACCTCGCGCTACTTCTCTAAACCCCTCTCATGTGCCTCATTGAACTTAAGTTGCCTATCTTTTCTTTTCCTTTCTTCTGCTAGGTCTGACATCTTTCACCACACCTGCTCTTGCCTCCGTACGTGGTGGTGTTTAGTTAGCCATCGAATTCTCTTCTAAATGTAGGGTTACAATCAAGATGTTGATCGCCAGTGGAATACCATGCAAATACGATCCCCTGGGATCATGTACAAAACTGAAACTCAACAACCTCTAGGCAAGAGTAAGTCAAAAATGCATATTCCAATGTGTGGCTATTCAAAACACCATGAAACCAAACATTCACAGAGTGCATACAAATCAGATCTGTATCATAAAAGGCCTGTAATTCTTCCCATGTCCAAAAAAGTGTGTGAAACCTAGAATTCATTTTAGACACGTACACAACCAGCCACTTGCACAATTCTATAGGGAAACAAGAAAGGAATGTATCATACAACTCGGGATACAAGTTCTATTTAACCTACCTACGTGCATTAAAATCAGATCCAGTGCTGAATCTATGGGCATAATCTTCTTCCAGATCTTCTAACCAGTCCTTAATACTGGCCAAGGTCAATTGGTACATCTTCATCATTTAACATCCTGAAAAATAGTTGAGAAAGAAGTCCCAACAACAAAACCAATTATGTAGCCTTGAATTTACTACAAATAACCCAAGACGTGCTGACACATCACTCAACCTGAACCGAGCACTCACCTTAAGTGCACAAGGGTACCAGGTCCCTTTTTAGAGTAACTTGTTCAAGATCTTAGTGTGATTGTAAGTACAATTCAGATCCATAACAGATAATCAATTAAATCACAATGCATAAATCATATCTAGATCTTAACCAAACGAAAGATTGTTTAAAAAATGACTATAATGAGATTTACCATACACTAACCATAGTCAATCATGTCTAACATCATTACCCATCCAATATGATCCATTATATTAAGTACTATAAAACAAAGAAGCTTCATTCATTATATAGTGTCACCATGAGTCATGCGCGCAAGAAAAACCAACAACATAACTCTACAATAAAAAAAGGATATCTGAACTATGCAAATCAACACACACACACACACACACACACACACACACACACACACACACACACACACACTGACACACACACACAGGGGTGGGGACTTTCCCTTCACCACTCATGCACCTTCCAAAAATAGGCTACATGCTAATAATAACCATGTGCCTTTTCAAGAGAATAAAAAAGCATGCAAGTGATAATAATAGATCTTCTACAGTTAACTCTAAGAATAGATCCTATTATTAGACCAAAACTCTGCATGGTGCTCAAACTATGGAAACTCCCAAAATAGCCTTGCATGAACTACAAGTTTTCATGTCATTGCGTGCTCCGCACTCCAACTCCAAAAATATCCTTAAACCATAAAAATAACTAAGTCATGTGTGCACCTGTTCCTGGGCGTGCTCTGTTCTGTTATACATCCACACCTTCTTATGCATCTTGTTCCCATGCACCCAATCCTTATGCGATTTCATCCTTGATATGTATTTCATTCGATCAACAATAACACTTGATAATGGCCATAATACTTAGGTGAAAGCTTTTTATCATTTTTTTGTTATTTCAAGGACATTTGTTTATATGGTTGTAAACACACAAAAACCCAATCAACGAATTCAAAATGTCTTTCACTACGATGTTGGTTTACTTGTTGCTTCATGTGGTTTTGTGCCATAGCCAAATAGTCCCTGAGACTAGAAAAAACCTCTTGTTAGCATTGAATATGTTCTTCCGTTGCTCAAACCCTTGGTTGGACTCTCAAAGATGAGTTGATGGATTGTGGATGGTAACCATATAATACCAAAAAAGGAGATATTTTAGATGAATTATGAAAGGAGGTGCTATACCACCATTCTACCAGTGGTGACCATTGTACCCATATCGTTTGCTTCTTTGAGGTAAAACAATGAAGATATCCCTGTAAGAAATTTTTTACCACCTTGTTTTCCCATCAGAATGGGGATGATAAGAGGAACTAGAAGCTAGTTTTGTGCCCAAACATGAGAACAAGTCAGTTAAAAAATTACTAGTAAAGATAGGTTCTCAATCTTTGGTGTTACATGTAGCTTCTGAACTATATCATGAAGGATGTTGCTACTGTAATCATAACAAATGGATGTGATAAGGAAACAAAATGGGCATAATTGGTGAGTCTATCCACCACCACCATGATTACAATTTTACCTTCTGATTTAGGCAATCATGTGATAAATTCCATGGATACCTCTTCCCACCTTTGACTAGGAATAAATAAAGGTTGTAAAAGACCTGGGGACTTAATTTTTTTTCCCTTATTTTTCTGACTAGCCATGCATTCTGTCACAAATTTTTGGACATCCCTTTAGCCCTTCCCAGAATAAATCATGCTTGATTTGATGATAAGTCTTCAAGAAGCCTTAATGCCAGCTATTGGAGAAACATGGAGCTCTGATAGAACCCTATTTTTAAGGGTTGAATTCTTACATAGATATAATCTATCTTTATACCGTAAAACATCTCCTTTCTATACAAATTTTTCTGATATGTTTGGATCCTGTTGGAGATGTTGAATGAGAATTTATTTACCTAGGTCAATTTTCCATTCAGACCTTGCATCCTCTATCCAATCATCCTATAATAAAGATCTGGAACACAACAAGGCCTCGACTGATTCATCCTTCCAAGATAGAGCATCAATAACTACATTCTTTTTCCCTTTCTTGTATATTATCTCAAAATCATACCCCAACATTTTTTAGACCCATTTTTTGACATAGGTAACTCTGTGTAGTACTGATGCCTATTGAGCCTATTTCTAAAAAAATATTAAATGCTCAACTAGCTATTATAATAGTTAATATATAACCACTAATTTTAAAACAATAAATGTTTGTATATATTGAAGTGTGGGATTTATTTCGTAATTTTTTGATGATGGGCCTCCACGAGTGACTCAGACCTAGACCCTTGTTCTTGTTCACAATTTGATTTTTTTTTCCAATTTTCACAACCTCCCTCAATCAATGCTTGAATTAATGATTCTCCACAACTGAAAAATTATTTTCCTCTATATGAATACCATGCAAGGTATTTGAAAAGTTCTCTACAAATGCTATTTTTATTCTCTCCCAAGGCAGATATGTGTGGCATGTTCTTTAACCCTTTTATGATTAGATCTTCCCATTTTCTGATGTAAGGAAAATCTCATAGATAATTAATTATGTAAACCTCACTTTTGAGGTCTGTGTGTAATTGATCTTTCTTCAAATATTAAATTTTTCTTTAGATGCCCCATTACTCATTACTATGCTATATAAAATGATATACTGAGCTTAATTTATCTAAAAATCGATCTAGAGAACAAAAAAATGATTGTAGTATATTTCCTGCTTGATCATACTTTATAATCTTATGTCAATTAAAATGAAAAATTTGTTTAAACATTGTTTGATTGTTATGCCTTGTAGATAATTTAAATGGGGCAATTTTTTAGGCCAGAATGTGAGAATTGATCATGTAGTAAATTACAAGAGGAAAAAGGAAGAGGACGATGAATAGGAGTGTGTATATATATGTATATCTTGTTTTACCTAATTTGTTGCTAGTTAAAACTAAATAGGTAATAGGTTATGGGGAATACCTGTAAGATGTAGATAAAAGGTTGAATGCACACGTAAATGAATTTCTAATCTGTTAGGTTTCAAATTTGCACTTGGAATGAAACCAAAGTCAGGGGACAAGCAAGTCCCTCCTCTTTAATGGGAGAGGTTCCCTTATTGAAAGTAGGGGAAAACCTATGTACAAATGCACAATCTTTCATTCAATGGTGGTTTCCCAATATCCTGAAATGTCTTTTAAGCCTGGAAAGTTATTAATACATGAGGATAGAAGACTTTATAGAGAGGAGGGAGGCAGAAGAAGAAAATACTTTTGGGGAAAAGAGATGACAGAGAAAACCCTTATATGTATTGTGTAAATGAGATACATAGTAGAACCATCCACATTTATAACATACACAATTCACAGACTCAAAGTTTTGGAGATTGTACAAACTAGAACACAAAGTTTCCAAGAATGCAAGGATTAGATGATTCACAGATCAAAACCTGAAGGAAAGAGAAAGCAGAAGATAAAGGGGAAAACCTTTGTATTGATTTATTTCAATTTGAAATTATAGTTCTAGAATAATAGAAATTCCAACCCATACAATGGATTTAAAATCTCATGATATAGCTCGCAAAAAATGGTTACAAATTCCTCGAGCAAGTAAGAAATGGTTATAACTTATTCCAATCATCCACACCTTTTTGAATTCTTGAAAACACAAAGAAACATTAATGGCAGAAAAACCAGTTTAAAATATACGGTCGTTACATTATTTTACCAGTTAAAACATGGGCCATTTGATTCACTTTTACAACTTCAAATTTGGGCCACCCACATGGGAGAAATTGATTGGAGTGGGCTTGTGAACACCTCTTGCATTCTATTCCTTTAAAGGAGCACTTGGCTAACACATGGAGAGATCTGTCAGTTCCTTTATACTTAGCCGATTCAAGATAATTTTATGCTTGACTTATGTTAACCCCTAGACATGTGGAGGGCTGGCACTCATTTGAGTTTCTACTTTGAAAATGGCCCCCTGAATCTGCGTCAAGATGACATGTGTCTCGTTTTTCTAGTATTTTACTTTTCAATGGCCAAATTCATCTCTATATTAACTAAAACCATGTGGCGAGCTGGCGTTACTTAGATATTGACCCTTTGATTTCACTTCTGAAATTACGTCATTAAGGCACATGGAGACTTCCACCAACCCACCCATACTTAGTCAATTTTAACGATCATCTCTGTCCGTTTTTGGACCTATGACACATGGAGGACTAGAGAAAGTTTGAGAACTTCCCTCGGATTTGACTCTTGAAGCTGTGTTGATGAGACACATGTCCAAACCACATCCAATCAGAGATGCCCACTTACTACCTATGGATTCTGGGGTAAAAAATAACTTACGCCTATCCATTTAGCTGACTGTTTAGCTTATTTTGTCTTCATTTTTCACCTGGGATATGCGGAAAGCCTACTCTTATTTGAGGACTGTCCTGTCATCACCAATCTGGAACTATGATAATTATTCACCAGGAACTCCTCGTGCTATGATTATTTACTAATGCACAGCCTTTAGTTTGGTGGATGTAATCTGGAAACAAAACAACAAACATAACACAAGAATACCATCGACTATGATAAGACAGAATGATGACAAATCTGAAATATAAAAGTAAATTATAATATTAACATGAAATTGTTACAATCTCACCCATGAGGTACTTCAAGTGTTATTGACTTCACTTTCCTTCCACCAACACTATGGGAGAAACTTTACAATTACACCTCTGAATGGCTTCTTCAACACACCTTTAAACTGATGGCTTCCTTTACACACTTCATATAATATTTCTCACTACTTCCTTCTATGCTAAATGAGGGGGGTGGCCTCTTTATTTATAGAACTTCTAGGCTTATCCATCTTATCTTTAAGATAGGATAAGAAATTCACTCTGACGAATCATATTCCACACCTTAACTCTTATCTGTATATGTAAGCTTATATTTTAAGATAAGATAAACCTTATCATTTCACATGGGTTCCACATTTTTAGAATTTTTACAAATAAAATACACAAAATATTTATGACCTTACTCCTTGTCCTTATTTCCAATATAATATTTCTAATTCCTAATCATGTAGACCCTACTTCTCTACTTATCCCAACTTTGACATTTTAACATTACCGGACCACTTACGAAAAATATTTACTTTTTACAAACATTCCTATTGTAATTTTGACTATTTTCTGTACTATACATTATTGGCGGTGTCGTACTGGCATGGCACTGTTATCTTCTATCAGATGCTACTACTAATTATACTTAACTACATCCTATTCCTAATACATACATTAATGAAATAGAAATTACAGAGGAAAATTTTAGTGTCGACATCTTCCCCCTTCCTAGCTTCTACTCCATCCTCAGAGTAGACTATTCTGGTGCTTTGAAAATATTCAACTTGTTGTGGTTGACCCATTTCATAATGGGAGTGTCATCCAATTCCTTCAGTCGGTACGTACCATTTTCATGCATAACTGCTATTTTGTAGGGCCCCATCTATTTTGGAAGAAATTTTCTCTGTCTTCTTTTTTTGTATTTGGAATCATATACTAGAACCAAATCATTCACATGAAATGGAGACCAACTGAATCTTTTAATCAAAGTATTCCTTCTACTTCATTTTATTCTTATGGCTTGTATCCTTAGCTATTTCCCCCTCATTTCCTCTAGCAAATGAAGATGTACCAACCTTTCTTTTACTGAATCATTTTCATCTATTCTTTCATTTTCCATTACTCTGACCGTGGGAATATCAAACTCAATAGGAAGAACTGGATCAATGTCATAATCCAACTGAAATAGAGAGTATCCCATTGCTAACTTTGATGTTTCCCTATATGCCCACAATGCTGCATGAATCCTCTTATCCCATTTATGTGCCTGCAAGGCTACATCTTTTGCTAGAATTTAACACAACACAAAATTTGTTCGTTCCACCTGTCCATTTGTGCTTGGCTTGTATGTTGTTTCCTTCCTGTGTTTAATAGAAAACTTATTGACTAGGGCTTCTACCACCTCATTAATGAAGTGGCTTCCTTGATCTTTTACAATTTCTAATGGACAACCAAATCTGGTGACAATGCGTTCATATATGAACCTTTCCACTTCATCCATGGAAGCTGTTTTCAATGGCCTAGCTTCAACCCACTTGGTTAAATAATTTGTGGCAAATAAAATATACTTATTTTGGCATGAGATAGTTGGAAGTGGACCTACAATGTCTATTCCCCGCTTTTCAAAGGGACCAAGTGGAAGAATAGGGCATAATGGAGCTGATGAAGTCTTACGGTTACCATGTGTTTGACAAATATCACATGTCTTACAATAATTATAACAATCTTTAAAAAGAGTGAGCCAGTGATAACCTGCATCCAAGATCCTTCTTGCTGTAAGTTGTCCAGAGAAGTGCCCTCCACATGTACCATTGTGGAATTCTTCTAGCAATTCCTTCCCTTGATCACGTCTAAATGCCCTCTTGTATTGTCCATCAGGTCCTATTCAAAATAATACTCCATGCAAAATAGAATATGGATGACTGGCTTGAGTAATCTTTCTCTTAGTCTTTGCATTGGCACCATCAGGAAACTTGAATTCATTCAGATAATTCCAAATATCTATGTATTCACTAGGGATTGTGTCAAGGGATAACAATGCTGCATCGGGGAAATCATCATCATCACAAGATGATCCTAAACCATCATAGGCTCGAGAGAGTGCATCTGCATTGACATGCTTCTTTCCTGGTCTATCTATAATATCAAATTCAAATTCTTGTAGCAAAATTATCCATCTTGCTATCCTCCCTGCTGGGTTATGCTTATTAAAAATATATTTTAGAGCCTGATGATCTGTTACAACTATAAATTTCTTCCCTAGCAAACAATTTCTAAAATTCTTTACAGCAAAAATGATAGCTAGAGCCTCTTTTTCAGTTACAGTATAATTTACCTCAGCACTGCTCATTTTTCTGCTCCCAAAGTAAATTGGATGTTCATTCCCATTTTCATCCTTTTGGCTCAAAGTACTTCCTAGTGTTGCATCTGAGGCATCAGTGTACACAATGAATGAATTGCTCCAATCTGTATTCTTTAAAACAGGTGAAGACACCAGGGCTTCCTTCAGTTGTCCAAAAGCTTCATGTGCCTTATTTCCTGGTTCATAAGTAACATCCTTCTTCAAGAACTGGGTTAGTGGCTGTGTAATCTTTGAGAAATTCTTGATGAACCTTCTATAATAACCCACATGGCCTAAAAATGATCTCAACTTATTTTTATTCATAGGAAATGGTAAATCTTTGATTTTTGAAACTTTATCAGAATCAGTACCAATACCATCTCTGGATACAACATGCCCTAAAAAAACTCCTTTAGAACATCCAAAGACACACTTTTTAGGGTTTAGTGAGGCTTGTGCTTCATCTAACCTTTGAAATGTTGTCTCCATCTGGTGTAGGTGGTCCATCTTGCTCCCATAGATGCAAAAATCATCTAGAAATACTCTGATGAAGTTCCCAATGTAGGGTTCGAACACCCTATTCATCAAACGCTGGAATGTTACTGGAGCATTACACAACCCAAAAGGTATAACTCTATAAGCAAACGTTCCCCAAGGAGTGGTGAACGTGGTCTTCAGCTAATCTTTCTCCGCTATACAGACTTGGTTGTATCCACTATATCCATCAGTAAAACTATAACACTCCTAGCTAGCTACTTCGTCCAAGATCTGATCTAAGAATGGAAGAGGGTAATGATCCTTCTTTGTTGCCTTTTGAGCTTCCTGTAATTAACACAAATGCGTAGCTTCCCATTATTTTTTATTGAGATCACAATGGGAGAAACCCATTCTGAATTCTGCACAGCAAATATGAATCCTGCATCAAGCAACTTATCTATTTCTTCTTTTACAGTCTTGGAAAAATTAGGATTCATTCTATATGGCATTTGCTTTATAGCCTTAGCACCATCTATCAGCTCAATAGAATGTTCTACCCAACTTACTTGACGGAGTTCCTTGTAATCAAAAGTGAATATGTGTATGTACCTTCGAAAGAGCTGGAGGTAGGATTACTTCTCACTCTCCATCACAACATCACCAATCTTTATTTGTTGGAGATGAATCATCAACTTCTTCTTCATATAATTTTATGGGGTCATGAGTTGGTATGACTGGAAGGATATCCATGATTGAAACATCAACCTCACTTTCTTCATCTTCAGTGTCCACTTCACCAGTACTAGAGTAATTTGAGGATGTCCATTCTTTAGTTTCATCACTTGAATCTACAGGTTCTACCTTATGATGTCGAGGGATAACATTTATCTTCACCCTCTCTCTACCACGTCCAAGTGTCATGAAACCTTCATTCCAGTAGTTTCTTGCATGAAATATCCTTAGCCATGGTCTTCCCAATAAAATTGGGTACACAACAATACCATTTTTCATCACCTGAAAGTCTACCACACATACAACACCCATAACAGATATTGCCACATTTGAAACTACACCTTCTGGTTTAGTTTTTCCCTTATTTAATGACCTTAACATAAGTGTTGAAGGGCGATCAATTTTTAAACCCAACATATTCATTATAGACTCGGTCATTTCATTAACTGCAGCACCTCCATCAACTAAGAAATCATGAATTGAAATACCATTACATAATACCTCAACTTGTGGAGCATAGGGTTCTGCCTCTACCTCCAAAATAGGGACCTCAACCTCCTTCATCGAGCATTGAGTCCACTTCGCAGCTCCCGCCTCTTCTCAGAAGACATAGCCAAGAGTTGACCATATGTAATATTTGCAGGCCTTTTGGATAGATCTTCCAAGATGGAGTATGGTCCTTGCCCCTGTGAAATCAGAAAATCCTGCACACCCAACTTTCTTCTCCTATGTTTCTTACTAGTTTCTCCTTTCATCTTCTTAGGATCATTTCCATCTTGATTATCTTTTTCTTTCTTTCTTTTTGTTACAAACACATCTACTTCATTATTTCTGCTCTTATCTACTACATCAAAATAATTCATAGGTGTTTTTACTTTATCATTATCTCCTTTACTAGATGTAGAAGCTCTATCTAGACAATTATACTTATAATGACCCTTTTTATAACAACCATAACATACAACTTCAGAAATATTTCTTTTTGGACCTCTATCTCCTCCCTGAGAACTAAATTCTTTTCCTTGAAGAAGATTAATAGTTAACTGACCCATCTTTTTGAGAAAATCTTCATACTCAGTAGATGTACTAGGAGAAAGATTTGTGCTCACCGAGAGTGGTTGTGGATTCTGGACAAAAGGTGCTGGTGTAGGCTCTACTTTAGCAACAATTTCTTTGGGCTCCTCTTCCATGCTTTCTTCTTGCCTTCTTGCAATCTCCTTTGCTTGTTCAATGGTAGCTGGGCGGTCATACTTCACTCGTTGTCTGATCTCTGGCTTCATCCCAAGAATGAAGTGCTTACATAGGAGATTGTCCATGCCATTCATCAATCCATCTGCTAATCCTTCCTTCCGGATCTAGGCATCGAGCTTCCTCCTTAGCTCTAGAAAACGAGCATGATAATCCATTATCTTCTCCTTCTCTCCTTGGGATAGCTTTGCGATATCGATCATGAGATCTGCATATCTCTGTTGTTCACCAAATTCTTCAAGAAAACTTTCAGTTAATAAATCCCATGAGTATTTCAAATTATCACCTAGTGTTTCAAACCACCTAAGGGCAGAACCATCCAAAAAGGTAGGAAAAAATTTAGTCCATTGTTCCCTTCTTATAAGGCCATTACAAATACAAGATTGTTTAAACTCTTGAATGAAAGAGGAAGCATCTTCATTAGATTGGGCTGAAAAAATAGGAATCTTCCCCATTTTCAAAAGTAACCACAGTGAAATACCAACCCACAAGTACAATCAACAAGACTTATGTGCACAAATGATTGAAATCACTATAATAGAAAATAGAAATGACCATGGTAAAATATGGTAAAACTTGATTTACTATTCGGTAAAAACTTGATTTACTGTGGTAAACACTATTCACAGTAAAAAGTGAAGCTACTGCGGTAAATACTATTCACGGTAAAAAGAAACTTTACTGTGGTAAATACTATTCACATCAAAAATGACTTTACCATGGTAACTACTATGCATAGTAAAAACAAGGTTACCCTCCAATTGATTTTTGACTAAGTGGGAATATCTCTCCAGAAAATCCACCAACGAGGAATGGTCCTAGCAATGGAACTAAAATGTCATCACTAATCTAGCACTATGATAATTCTTCACCGGGAACTCCTCGTGCTATGATTATTTACTAATGCACAGCCTTTAGTTTGGTGGATGTAATCTAGAAACACAACAACAAACATAACACAAGAATACCATAGACTATGATAAAAAGGAATGATGATAAATCTGAAATATCAGAGTAAATTATAATATTAGCATGAAATTGTTACAATCTCACCCATGAGGTACTTCAAGTGTTATTGACTTCACTTGCCTTTCACCAATACTATGGGAGAAACTTCACAATTACACCTCTTAATGGCTTCTTCAACACACCTTTAAACTGATGGCTTCCTTTACACACTTCATACAATATTTCTCACTACTTCCTTCTATGCTAAATGAGGGGGGTGGCCTCTTTATTTATAGAACTTCAAGGCTTATCCATCTTATCTGTAAGATAGGATAAGAAATCCACTCTGATGAATCATATTCCATACCTTAACTCTTATCTGTACATGTAAGCTTATCTTTTAAGATAAGATAAACCTTATCATTTCACATGGGTTCCACATTTTTAGAATTTTTACAAATAAAATACACAAAATATTTATTACATCACTCCTTGTCCTTATTACCAATATAATATTTCTAATTCCTAATCATGTAGACCCTACTTCTCTACTTACCCCAACTTTGAAATTTTAACATTACTGGACCACTTACGACAACTATTTACTTCTTACCACAACATTCCTATTGTACTTTTGACTATTGCCGTACTATACATTATTGGCGGCATCGTACTGGCAGTGCCGTTATCTTCTATCGGAAATATTTCGCTACTACTAATTATACTTAACAACATCCTATTCCTAATACATACATTAATGAAATAGAAATTATGGAGGAAAATTTTAGTGTCGACAGAGCCAAAACCAAAACACTATACAGAATATATAGAAGGACCACCTAGTCACATAGGACTTGAAAAAATACAGAAACTACCCACTATAAGGAAGTGGGAGAGGAGAACTATCCATTTAATCTAGATAAAAAGAGTTCTCTCCAACAAAATGTTTGATTCTAAAAGGACCAAGCCAAAGAGAATCAAACTTGCCATGGATTCCTCGTGGCTCATGTCTTTTTTCCCAAAGTAGCACAATGTCTCCCACTTAGAAAAATTTGGGTTTGGCTTGCTTGTCAAACAAAGCCTTCACTTTCAATTGATGAGTTGTTATCCTATCAACCACTTATAACCTGTCCTCATCAAGCTTTTGAAGGTACAAAATTCTCTTGTCTAAAGAGCTACTGAAACTTTAATCTTCAATGGTATTCATCAGATGCAAGGATAGAAATTCCATCATGACTGTAAATTGATCTTCCACACCATACACCACTTAGAAAGGAGACATTCCAATTGCTCTCATTGGTGTAATTCTATCAGCCCAAAGTGCATCATATAGCTTCTTATGCCAATTCCTCTGAGAATCATTTACAAGCTTTCTAACTATGCTCACCAAGTTCTTGTTTGTTGATTGTACTTGTCCATTCCCTTGGGGGTAGTAATCTAAAGAATGAACAAGTGAGATCTCATACCCATAGAAAAATCCCATCATCTCAGCAGAAGAAAAGTTGGAAGAATTTTTAGTCATAATTTTGTTTGGGGTCCCAAACCTGATCAATATGTTCTCCTT
This sequence comes from Taxus chinensis, assembly GCA_019776745.2. Taxonomy (NCBI): domain Eukaryota; kingdom Viridiplantae; phylum Streptophyta; class Pinopsida; order Cupressales; family Taxaceae; genus Taxus; species Taxus chinensis. The sequence continues at coordinate 324,677,552 of CM034155.1, read as the reverse complement.
AATGAAGTTTCAAACTACCTTGAAAGTAGTTCTCTTAACCGGTATGGCTTCCACCCACTTTGTGAAGTAATCTATGGTAGTCAACACATGGGTATGTCAAACACTAGAATATGGGTTAAGAGTTATAATGAAATCCAATCCCCACTGCTGAAACGGCTCATCAATCACTACTGGCTTTAGTGGCAAAGAAACCAACTTAGGTCTTCCAACAAACATTTGGCATGCTTCACATTTACTAACCCATTTTGATGCATCTCTTAATAGAGTGGGCCAATAATAACTAGCATGAAGTATTTTATGAGCTATTACAGTGGAGGAGAAATGAACTCCATAAGCCTAGTCATGAAAAGAAGAGAACAACTTCTTTTTTTGCTCCTTGTCTACACACTTCAAAAACCTTCCATCTATGCCTCATTTAAACAAAGCATTCTCCCATAGCACATACTATGCAGAATTCAGTTTGATGGCTCTCTTCTCTTTGGCACTCAAGTGATATGGACACTCTCCATAGATCAAAAAGTGAGAAATGTCAACATACCATACATCTGTCGAGTTGAGGAATAGAACAATAGGTACATCAACTCCATCTTTAGACAACTCCTTAGCAGCTCCCTTACCAATGAGTTCACATAGGCCCTTGCCTTGAAAAATATTTGTTGGCTTGATGTCAAGATCATACTCTTGCACCTTTTCTACCCAATTACCTCTCTTGGTTCCAAATTCTTGTTGAGTAAGAATGGATTTAATTGTTATATCACGCACCAACAACACAAAATGAGAATTAAGAATGTAAAACCTAAACATCTTGATAGCTTTGACAACTTGAAAAGTATGTTTCTCCATCATGGTGTACTTCAGCTCATGATTTTCAAGACATAACTCATGAATGTAATTGGGAGCTCATGATCTTCAACATTCTTCTGTGCTAACACATCAGCGAGGGTATTTTCAGTGGCATAACAATAGATAATGAAATCTTTACTAAAGTCAGGGCACGCCAAGATTGGAGTCTTTACAATAGCCTTTTTAATGTCCTCAAATGGATTCTTCCCTTCCGTGCACAAATTTTTTTTTTTCTTCCCTTGCATCATGAGAGCAATGTTCATAGTAAGTTCTGTAAAATCGGGGATGAATCTCCTTAGGAAATTGATCTTACCAAAGAAATAATGGACACCTTTCTTAATTGATGGAAGAGGAATTTGTTGGATGGCCTAAACTCTCTCTAGATCAATCTTGATCCCTTCCTTTGAAATAATGTGTCCCAAAAACTTTCCTTTTGTGACACAAAACATAAAATTCTTAGGGTTTAAAGAAATTACATGCTCTCTACACTTCTAAGTGATATTTTCTTTCTTTAGAAAACATTGTTAAGTCATCCAAATACACAATAATGCATTTCCCTTTCAAACTACCAAAATCCAAGTCCATGTCCATCTGGAAAGTAGGACCAGCATTGATGAGACCAAATGGCATCCTTTGTATGCAAAGGTGCCCCAAGAAGTTGTAAAGGTAGTCTTATGTTGATCAATAAGTAGTCACCTCTACTTGATTGTACCCCAAGAATCCATCTAACATAGATAGCATCTCCGAGCCTGTAACAGTTTGTAATACTTGGTCCATCATGGGAAGAGGGTAGTTGTCCTTCAAAGATCCCTAATTTAGATTTTGAAAGTAAACATTGATCTAGATCTCACCATTCTTCTTCTTAACACGAACTATAATAGAAATCCATGTTGAATGGTGGATGGGGAAGATGATCTTGGCCTTCAAAAGCTTTTGTATTTCTTGGAAAATTGTATCAACTATCTTTGGATTATATTTCGTTTGATTATGTTTGAAGGGTTTGATCCCAAGCTTAAGAGGAATGAAATGTTGCATTTCTTTAGGCTGAAAATCCTTAAGATCATCATAAGAGTAAGCCAGAACATCAACATACCTCTTTAACATATTAACCGCCTTCTTTTTCTCTTTTTGAGTGCAGCATTTTCCAATGTTGAACATTTTGGGATCATCAAGACTCCCAATGTTCACTTTATCAGTCTCAATAGATTTTCGGGCTCCTTAGGAAACTTTAGACTTCATATATGTATCATGTTTATCAAAAATATCCTCCAAAATCACTAGCCCTTTAGGAATTTTGTTGCCTTTAAGTTTTATGCATCCATCTTGATCCATCTCTTCTTTAACACCCTCTTGAATTGATGACACACACTCTCTAGGAAGATTGTCAGTTCCTTATAAGTACAGCTGATCAAAGTTGTCTCTGATCTCAAAGAAAGAAAGAAAATGTTGGCCATCATTGAAAACTTGCAAATTATTTGCATTATCAGGCACATTGGTTCTATTAATCATCTCAATGGTGTATTTCTCCTGAGGAAAATCAGGGTGAGGAATCAACAAGGACCCCAAAATAGCTAGATATTCATCCCTGGTGTTCCTTTCCCTTGGTAGAAATTTAATGGAAAAATCATCAAGGAATTCAATGGAATCATAGACCAGCTTCATATAGTGCTTCAACCTTATGTTCTTTACCTGATAAATATCTCTAACTTGTTTTACAACTAACTCTGCATCTCCATGAACAAGAATGTTCTTCACTCCCATTTCCTTCACCATGCTCAACCCAAGAATAAGGGCCTCATACTCGGTAGTATTGTTATTATTTTCAAAGTTTAATTTGAAGGAGAAAGGATGAACCTTACCCCCAAGAGAAATGACCACTACACCAGCTCTAGAACCAGCTGAAGAACAACTTCCATTAAACTCCAAATTCCACACACCATTAGGATCAAGTAACACTTCCTTTGGCAGACTTGTCTCCTCTTGTGACATGATCATGTAGTTCCCATTCCCATTGTATTCATATAGTATTTGTGCTTTAAGATCATCTGTCTTTTGCATAATATACTCTACTTGCTTCTTAGGTAGCAGATTCTTCATCTTCCCATTAACAGGGATCAAGGCATGTGACCAATCTCTTTGAATCTCACCTGCAACATCTTTGTGAAAGTTCCTACTTAGCAGTATGCCATAGGAAGGAGGGATATCTACAACCAAGATGGGATCCAAGAGCTTCTTCTCTGGTAAAGTAGTAAAATGTACTTGTACATCCATGATTATCCCAACCAAAGGCACTTCTCTACTTTCCATGGAAAGAGCCATAAGTGTGGGTTAGGTTTAGACACAAAGCATGAGCCACTTTGGTTGGCATTACATTATCAGCTTCTCCAGAATTAATGGCACAATTGCTAAGCTTGTGGCCAGCTATGAGGAGTGTCACATACAAGGGTTTTATCTTCTCGTTGGGTGAAGTGACTGTAGCTACAAGGATGGTTTGAGGTAGGGAAGAAGGAGGAAAAATGCCTTTAGAATAATGGGATGGGGTTTTAGATTTAGAATTTACAAAGTTAACCATTTTGGAAAAGGCTTTAGGATGGGCTTGATAGAACTCTACCTCAGAAATATGAATCTTGGTCTTTTTATGATGGTATATAATGTCAAAAAATCTAGATGTGGATGGGGAATCACTACTAGGATTAGGAGGAGCTTTTGATCTATCATCTTTATCATTTTTTGTAAAATAATTCTTAGAAGAAGAAATAGAGGAATAAGAACTAGCAGAGCTTACCTTTTGGGTGGAAGTAGTAGGAATATGAGCTCTTCTTCTTGCAATCACCGGGATGGTCATGGGGTAATCCTTAGATCTTTTTGCAGGTTACACCACTTTTTCCTTTTTGTTGGTCTTCTCCTGGGTTAGAACAACATATGACTCACTATTCATCTTATCCACTACATCATCATATTCCTTTTCATCATCCACACCTTCAGCGATGAGGAAATGAACTTGAGAACCATGAGGCTCCTCCAGTTATTCATTAGCTTCCTCTTCCTTTTCATCATAGAGCCCATTTTCTTCCTCATCATCAGGCTTAGGAACTTCACAAGTAGCATTGATAGGCACCTTGAGGGGTGGACCTTCAATGGCTAACTTAGTTTGAGAAGAGGGCAAGTAGTTCCTAGGCTAAAGTTCTTCCTTAGAACATCTTGATATGGAGTATGCTAAGCCAGTTTCTTCTTGATGGTAATGAGGTCATTAGCCAAATTTTGCGCAAACTGATCTGCATTACCTTTAGGAGAAGGGGAAGAATAATATTCTTTGGGTTTGAAAAAATCCCTTTTTCAGCTTGTCAGACATAATTAAGTCATCTTCCACACTGATATCCAATCTCTTATTAGCATCCAAAGTTGCAAGATTTTCTCTCCTCAGGGCATAGCTTACTTCCGACAATTGAGAATTCAAGAAGAAACACTTCTGAATCTGATCAACAGGTCTAGTATCTAGTGGAATCTTGTTAACTAAACTGTTGAACTTGGCCACAAATTCTCTCATAGGCTCATGTGGCTCCTTCTTTATTTGAGAAATATGAGCTAGAAAACAATGCACATATTCAGTAGGTTTTAAACAATACTCAAATTCAGTCCTCATAGTAGTCCAATCAATGATGGTCCTAGTAGGAAGATGGTAAAACCAATCTGCAACATTGTCTTGCAATTTTTCCACAAACAACCTCATAGAGAAATCCTCATGCTCAACTCTAATGACCCCACATGTAATAATGAAGGCTGCAATGTGTTCAGCATGGTGTACTTTTCCATCACCTCTAAATTTGGGAAAATTCTTCCTATTACCCTTAGGTAACTCATGCAATGGTTGAGGAAGAGCCAGAGGCCCAACTCTTTGTCCCCAAGGCTGAGGTGCTACCATTCGTAGAAAGATTGCTTGAAATGAAACTAAGATGCCAACAAGAATTAGGGCATGGAGATTAGGGATGAGTTGTGCTTGAGGAATGCTACTACCAGAAGCTCTGTCTTCAACAGGAGTTGTGCTTGTGGAATGAGCTCTTTTATTTCTTCTTGTTGGAGGAATTTGAAAACCTTTTTGATCCAAGAGTTGAAATTGTAGATCTTCAATTCCAAGAGCCCTTCTGCCATAAGTGTATCTTAAATTTTCCAGATAAAAGAAATCATCAAATTAGTTGTTCTTTTAAGAAAGGAAATTTGTTGAACAAATCCCTAACGGAGTCACCAAAAAACTGTTGGGTTCTAGATTTGCACCTGGAATGAAACCATAGTCAAAGGACAAGATAGTCCCTCCTCTTTAATGGGAGAGGTTCCCTTATTGAAAGCAAGGGAAAAACCTATTTACAAATACAAAATCTTTCATTCAATGGTGGTTTCCCGATATCTTGAAATGTGTTTTATGCCTTGAAATTTATCAATACATGAGGATAGAAGACTTAAAGAGAGGAGGGAGGTAGAAGAAGACAATAATTTAAGGGAAAAGAGATGGCAGAGAAAACCCTTATATGTATTTAGCAAGTGAGATATAGAGTAGAACCATTCATGTTTATAATGGGCATAATCCGCAGACTCAAAGTTCTTGAGTTCTAGTGTTAGCATTGAATATCTGAAAGAAACCAATCAGCAAATCTCTCCTCCTTGCAAAACTATGGATGAGATTAAAGAGCAGATGGAAAAAAAAGAAACTTTTCCAGCTCTTATATCTGACTCTAAAAATAGGGTAAAATGGGCTAATTCTGCATACAAGAAGATGGTGGGTCAGCTAGAGTGTTCATGGCTGGAGTCAATAGTGTGCTGCTACAATGATAATTCTGAAGGACCTTTGACATCAATGATCAATGGAGAAGTGGTACTAAAGGATGAACCCTTTCCAGCAAGTGCTCTCAGACTGAGTGGTAAGCAGTTCGACTCTCACCCCCAAAGCAGCTGCATTGAAGCAATCTAGTGTTTGGACAACCACATATTGCATTCTTCTAGTCGTGCCTTCAAAAGGGAATCACGGTGTGGTATATTGCAAGAAAAGACCAGTGAAGCAGAGGATAAAGCGGAAGGCGTGTGGCTGTAGCAGTCCCTGATGGATGTTCACGACTGGTGGATGCGTTAAAACAGGCAAGATAGACTAACCATATACATAATATGCTAGTATCTAATAAACCTCTTGAAATGAAACTTTTTCCTTCTAGAAATTGGTTTAAAACTGTGATTTTGTGGATTTTTGTTCAATATATGGTTAACAGTTTGTTACTTCTGGATTTTCCTCTGTTGGTTGTTTTGTTGACGTGATCAAACCCATTTATATATAAAACAAACAAAGGTTCTCAGTGTATGCTTCGATTGATCATATGAAAAATATAATTTTAAAGTTACTTCCTTCTGCAAAAATGTCGCTATTTTCCTTTGTGAACCTGGGTATGTAATCGTCCCTAGAACGTTGCATCTTTGACTAGTATTGGGCTCCTATTATGTTATTGCCCTGGAGGAAAATATACAGTTAAATTATTATTATTATTTTTATGATAAACGTGATTATGCACTTCGTGTATTGTGCAAATTATTAGGGCTTTTGGAAATTAGAAGTTCAATATATATGCTTGTTAAGAAGGAAGTTTTGGGCCGAAAATATGTCCTGGGTTGATAGAAGGGCTTAAATTATTGATAGAACCCCCATTTGATTCTACTCTTTCTATGAGTAAAATTTGATAAAAATTAATGACCTTTATGGTGTTATGATATGGTATGTTGATGATTCCTTGTGTGATTGATTTAATTATGTATAGACATAATGCCTTGATGGAGTAAGGTAATATCTATCACGGTTCGTGAAAGTTAAGGTTTTCATCAACTGCTTAAGGTAACATGAAGTTCCTTAATTTAGTCAGAATTGTTTTGTACTTCCTTCTTGATGAGTGACCTTTCATTAAAAATTTAGAATGATTGTGATGGAAGGTCGTGAATATATTTTGTTGTCTAAAAAGGGAAAAGAAGCTATGGAATAGTTTGTTTGTGTATCGAACGTAATAATTGTAACAACATCATTATAGAAGTTCATTATTGGAGGATATCTATCTTCGATGGTATATTATGTGTTTAATCACTGCATAGGTTACCTTAAACTTAGTGATGAGATGTAAATTAAGGAGAGTTGAGAGACCTTTTCCTTTGTATACATCGTTTATGATATTAGGAAGTGAGTTGACGTCGGAAAATTTCAACCAAGTCTAGATTCATGGCTATGTTCCTCTAGAACGGGAGGGTTATAAATCTAAGGTATTATGAAAATTGCAAGGATGTGTTTAGAGTACTAGATTGCCTACTCAACTTGGGTATTAATGAGGCTATTCCCTATTCCGGCCCTGGTTATGTTCAGTAGGTAGGTTGTTAGACAATGCCTATTCCGAACATTCTTATCATCATTTTTCCACTCATCCTTTTTGCTATGAAGTCACTTATTACCTAAGATATAATGGTTGTGGGTTGAATATAAGATTTTCACCCTTTAAACCTTTTTTGATTACATGATGGAACTTTGTTTTTACCCTCGTTGTTCGTTTATAGCCTATTAGGCCTATGGCCCTACGGAACGATTTCAAAACTATATTCTTTTTGGCAGCTAAGATCGGGTCTGCTTTTATCTTTTGACTTCACCTTGAGAATGTGGATTGATGGGTTACACTTTAGATTTCAAACACGTAATCTACGGGATTATATGATTGAAATCCTAATACTCTCAACTCTTGTGTCTAATCATTTAAATTTCATAGTCTTGCGTATTTGGTTGCCAAAATTTTGTGGTTTTAGAGGTATTTTCATAACTAAAACTTATGGTTTTCTTCTTAGTTGATATGTTGAAAATTATATCTTGTTTCAAAATGTTGTTAGAGGTTAGAACTTTGATCCATTTCCTGAGATAGAATGTTTCCTTTCATGGTATTGTTAGCTAGTAGCTTATTGTTGCTATGAATAGTCTTATCTTGCTCAGTTCTCGCGAACTGACTCAGGTTATTAATTGTTGCAGATGGCTTACGTGGTTAGATGATGGAAAGACTTGTAGATTATTGCATCAATCTTGGTTATGATGTTCCTTTGTACGAATGTGTATTATGTTATAAAATTTGGAAAGGGCCTTTGGACATTTTAGAATAAGGGTCAGTGCTTAGTAAATGTATTTTAGAGTATTGTTGTTGTAACTGTTGAAACTTTGGCTTGTTTGGTTATCATGTGAAAGATGAAATTTGATTACCGCTTGGTTATGGGATATTCTAGTGAATTTTAACCCTTAGTATAGTAGCGGGGCATGTCCCATGTTATTACTCTCTTGCTCCCTAGTCATGGTTCAATAGAGATGGTATGTCCCTTTGATTTGTGCATCATGTTGGAATAAATTGATATAACCTTGTTTTGTTTCCGCAAACGAGTACTGTTAAACTTTGCTCTTGAGTTAAAATGTTGAGTTGTAAATCCTCCTAAGGCTTAGTAGCAATGAGTTTGTAAGTACTATGAAGTGAGCTGGATAGTCCTTATTAAAATTAAACTAATAAGCATTATCCTTTTATGGTGAAACCTTAAATGATCTCATGGTGAAATCAATGGTTAGATTTTAGAAGATGATAGGGTTTAATAAGTAGGAGGGAAATTGATTAATAAAACCATAAATATTTCTATATCGTTTGAAATTTTCTCCTTTGTCAAACTTAATTAAGTAAAGTCTATATGGAACATTTAACCAATCCTGATAAACTCTTAACCTCAATGAAAGACTGATAGTAAACAATGTGACCCTGAAGCTAAATTTTGTTGTCCTGTCCTGTTAACCCTTGCCTTGATTCATGGTGATATTTCTTAAGCAAGGTCAAAATTTGATTCTTAAACAAGAAGGTCATTGTTATGAACCCTAAGCGGTACTTTCCACTCAATCGGAGCTTATGCCTTCATCCGTGCAATAGAAGTGTGAAACATGTGTTAGTGACTTGAATAAGATTAATTAACCTTGTAAGAAATGGAAATTTTTTTTAAAATCAAATGAATAAAAATCTTTGGACATAAAACTGATGATCCTAGTTTAGAAAGCCTGGCCTTAAGCTATTTAGTCAATAGTTGAAAAGAAAGAAGTTCTCCCTTGTGAAAAGAATTGTGTGAATCATTACATGAAATTTTATAAGAACGTAAGTTAAGAATTAAGAGACATTCTAGTAAACAAGAAAATTTAACAAGAATTTTCTCATGGGATGCCCTAAATGTAAGTTTGTCATGTGGTTGGAATTCCATGTTGTCTTGTCAAAAGAAGAAGAAAAAAAAATGTATGTATTGTCCTTGATAGGTGTGAACGTTTCCGTGCTGACCTTGTGGTCTCCCCCGTAACAAGTGTTTCCTAGTGTTGGTTGTAACCTTGTGACGACATGTTGTGTCGTGTTGTGTCAAAGCAAGTCAAAAAAAAAATTATACTGTCTTTTTCCTATGTTGTCGTTGTGTGAATTTTTGGGTCGTTACACTTTGGTATCAGAGCGAGGTTCATGCGCTCAAACCTATGGGCCGGATTGGTGTTATATGATGATGTTACATGGTGGTGGTGGTGTTACATGATGATACTGCGTGATGATGATGATGTTGCATGATGGTGGTAGATATTGGAAGAGTAATGTGCTTTAAACGTGATGTGATTATTGTCGTAATTGTGATATTGTGAACGCATGGGATGTGTATGTCACTTAGTGCGTGTTTGTCATCATGTTGATATGTTGGGGATGGGAATATTCTCTCTCCTTCTTGTGGATTCTATGAATAATTCACGTGTGAATTACTGTTTGTGATGTGTGAAAAGAATTATATTGTGGATGACGTAGTGTTGGAGCATTGTGGCATATTGTGATATGTAGGTGTATCAATGTGTTGTATGACTAGATTGATGTTAAAAGAGATGAGTTGTATCATGATGTTTTTACCATGTTCTGAAGAAATGTGTGTACCACCTTGTTATGTAGCAATGGATGTTATGTTGTGGCATACTATGTTCATCGTATGTATGATTCGTGCAAATATGTAATGCTTCATGTTGTGATTTGGGGTCATACGGTGAGTGTATGAACCCTAGCGTATGGTGATTGCACTTTGGGTGCAGAAAGTGGTAAAGTGATGTGTTACACTCAGTGAATGTATGATCATGATCTACCCTGCATATGTACCATCTGTAAGACGATATGGTAGTTATGTGTGTGCCACCGTTATGTTAGTGATGTTGTTGTATGTTATGTTGTGAACCTTACGCTAACCGATCCTGAGGGAAATCGGTAGAAGTGTATGTTGAGAGTGAGGAATGGTGTACCATGGGTCAATAACTAGAGCTGAAACTCGGTTTAGTAGATAACATGTGATTCTTTCCTCTCTTCCTATGTGGTTGTATGTATACAACCTTCGTGTATCTATGACTATGTTTAGCCTTGTCGAAGTGGTGGCGGGATGATTCAGATGGAGATGATGACAGTGTATTATTGATATGTATTTTATGAGCTGAGGCTCGATGTTCTGAGTGCTAGCAACTTGTTGAGTACCCCTTTGGTGGCTAGATAAGCCCACACAGTTATCGTAATGTGACATTATTATAAGTTGATTTTATTCGTAAATTGAGCTTTTACTTTATTTTGCAAGGACCAGCAACTTTTCTTGATTGCAATGCTTTACAATTTTGGGCATTTCCTTGGTTTGTGGCACTAACATGGGGATTTTGATACTAACTTTGGCTATTTGGCCATTTATTTTAGCTTGATTTGGGGTCTTCTTTTAAATTTGGAATTTTTACCGCCTTGCCCAAGGCTTGTACTTTGCCACTTGGCACTTTGATTGGATTGTTGTGCTGGTTCTAATGTCGTGATGTGTGGAATAGGGTCATGGGATGCACCATGGATTGGTTGGACCTATGGACCCGCTTCGTTGTATGGGGGTACGCCCCAAGGAGTACATATAACTAGCGGGTTGTTGAACCACGCGTTATTATGTCACTTGGGTTAGGAGTGTTCGAACTCTATGTGTCTTGGACCATAGGGACAACCGGCCTCCTTGAGGGAGGCATAAGAGTTTGAGGGAGGCATAAGAGACTTGAGGGAGGCATAAGATTTTGAGGGAGGCATAAGAGACTTGAGGGAGGCATAAGAGTTTGAGGGAGGCTTATGATATTTGTCTGTATGGTTGATGTTTCAAGATATATGTTGAGTTATTGTGATGTTTGGTAGTGGTCTTTGATGTATGTGTTACTCATGTCAGATGGATATGTGTTGTGATGTTGTGGACATGTCATTGATCCCCTTGTGGACACTATGTACCTGTAGCATTTGTTTGGTGTTATGTGAGTTTTTTTTTTTTCATTGATGCAAATTGAGGAAATGTCTAGTGGATTGTAGTACTGTTTTGGTTAAGTATTTTGGTATATCAATCATTGATGTGTGTCGAGTACTATGTTATGTGGACTGTGCCTACTCCATTTCGTATTTGAGTAACCTTTTTGTGGTGTAATAAAATCTTGAAGTATATACTTGCGTGCTTGTGAATCTGTAGTGTCTTGTGAACCTGATAGGGTGTTGTGTTAGCAGTTCATGTTGGGCACCCACAATAAAGAATGAACCAAAACTCTTCAATGATGAAATTTTAAAAGAAATTAAACTAAGAATAATGCTAATGGAAAGAGACTAATGAAATTATGAACAAGAAAAGAACTGCCAATCTTCACAGAACATTAAAGGTTAAAAATTCCCACCGAATGTTCCTAAGGCTACCTTGCGATTGTGCTTTAATCAACTAAAATTTTAAACCATAAAGTGTACTTTCTCTTGTACCTGTTATTCGTTGTGAACCTTTTCTTTTCCATTGTGTTATGTCACATTGAGGACGATGCTTTCTTAAGGGGAGGAGAATGTAATGCCCCGCTGGGCATGGGCTTCCTTTCTGCTACCTGCCACCCGCCCCCCCCCCCCCCACTGCCACCTTGGCCTCCCCCCCAACCACCCAACCTGCCAAATTTTAAGACTGTCATGTCTGTCTTTGCGTGGGAAAGATGGAGTCGGTGGAGGCCTATTTTTTCTTCACCAAAATCTTTGTTTTGATCCTCTCATTCAATGCACTGGACGCAGACAAAATTGACTTGATGCTAGTGGAGCAGGCATGTTGCATCCACCTTCTTGAATGCTGCGAGGTGTGTTCTTGTCAGGGATTCACTGTAGCGACCTGCAACAGGTCATTTCGGGTTCCTCCTTCAAGATATTTTTCTCAAAATCATGTTGTACAGGCAGTTTCAGTGGAGCGTAGAACTGAGATTCTCCTAGGAAAGTGCCGTGAGGAAGTTTTTGGATTTATGCAGCAGCTACAGGGTAGAGAAATAAACTTATCTCAGAAAATCAGTGGCCTCCAGAGAGAGATAAGTGCGACAGCTGCTGCAGGGCGATCCCAAGGAACCGTTGGTGTTGATCCTGGTGTTCTGGTTGCACGCGACCAGTCGTGATCAGTTGTTACAAAATCTTGCAGCTGTAGTAGTTGTTCTTGTTGTTGTGCGACAGTTATGTGCTTGCACTTTGCACACAAATTTGCTTCCCCACCTGCACGTCTTCGCAGGGAAGAAGCTCTCTTGAGCAGATACAGATTGCCAACAACAGAAGAAGTTTTCCATCAGCAGGTGGAGAAGAATGGAAAAAAATCTGGTTACTCTTCCACTGCTTCCAGGGACACCATCCTTGCGGGATGATCCAGTCTTGGGCTCTCCTTCTTCTAGTTACACTTCCACTGATCACAGACCTGACATGCCTGATAAAGGTGAATTTCAATTGAGACTCTTTGGTACAAATGTTATCCAGAAAAAGGATGTGTCATGCCAAATTAATGGGGATGAGAGCCAAAAGCGTAGAGCCTTTGTGCCGCCTGTCGACTTTGCATTTATTAAGAAGAAGTATTCTGGGTCTGTTAATCTGGTCATTTTGTTGCTGGACAGTGAGAGTAAGGATGTTTTGTGGTTTAATCCAGCGTATGAGAGAATGGTAAAAGATACCGAGGAGAGGAGTTGTAACATACATCACCCACTTGCCATAAACCCCACACCTCTTTGCAAGTGAACTTGCAGGTCTCCCCTAAGGCATTTGTGGGGTTTCAAGCCTGAAACTGTAGCTTGTTCTTACAATGGAACTTCCTACAGTGGAGAGCATAATTTGATGTATTATTCAAGCCCTTCCACTGGACATCCTATGCAGAGATCCACAAATGTTGCAATGCCAGGGATATCACCAAACTGGGGAGGGTTTGAGCTCAGTTAATAATGGTGTCATCATGCCACAGCCAGTGAGACCAGTGGGTTCTAGTGTTAGCATTGAATATCTGAAAGAAACCAATGCAGCAAATCTCTCCTCCCTGCAAAACTATGGATGAGATTAAAGAGCAGATGGAAAAAAGAAATGAAACTTTTCCAGCTCTTATATCTGACTCTAAAAATAGGGTAAAATGGGCTAATTCTGCATACAAGAAGATGGTGGGTCAGCCAGAGTGTTCATGGCTGGAGTCAACAGTGTGCTGCTACAATGATAATTCTGAAGGACCTTTGACATCAATGATCAATGGAGAAGTTGTACTAAAGGATGAACCCTTTCCAGCAAGTGCTCTCGGACTGAGTGGTAAGGCAGTTCGACTCTCACCCCCAAAGCAGCTGCATTGAAGCAATCTAGTGTTTGGACAACCACCTATTGCATTCTTCTAGTCGTGCCTTCAAAAGGGAATCACGGTGTGGTATATTGCAAGAAAAGACCAGTGAAGCAGAGGATAAAGCGGAAGGCGTGTGGCTGTAGCAGTCCCTGCTGGATGTTCACGACTGGTGGATGCGTTAAAACAGGCAAGATAGACTAACCATATACATAATATGCTAGTATCTAATAAACCTCTTGAAATGAAACTTTTTCCTTCTAGAAATTGGTTTAAAATGTGATTTTGTGGATTTGTGTTCAATATATGGTTAACAGTTTGTTACTTCTGGATTTGCCTCTGTTGGTTGTTCTTGTTGACGTGATCAAACCCATTTATATATAAAACAAACAAAGGTTCTCAGTGTATGCTTCGATTGATCATATGAAATATATATATATATATATATATTTTAAAGTTACTTCCTTCTGCAAAAATGTCGTTGTTTTCCTTTGTGAACCTGGGTATGTAATCGCCCCTAGAACGTTGCAGCTTTGACTAGTATTGGGCTCCTATTATGTTATTGCCCTGGAGGAAAATATACAGTTAAATTATTATTATTTTTTTATGATAAGCGTGATTATGCACTTCGTGTATTGTGCAAATTATTAGGGCTTTTGGAAATTAGAAGTTCAATATATATGCTTGTTAAGAAGGAAGTTTTGGGCCAAAAATATGTCCTGGGTTGATAGAAGGGCTTAAATTATTGATAGAACCCCCATTTGATTCTACTCTTTCTATGAGTAAAATTTGATAAAAATTAATGACCTTTATGGTGTTATGATATGGTATGTTGATGATTCCTTGCTGTGATTGATTTAATTATGTATAGACATAATGCCTTGATGGAGTAAGGTAATATCTTTCACGGTTCGTGAAAGTTAAGGTTTTCATCAACTGCTTAAGGTAACATGAAGTTCCTTAATTTAGTCATACTTGTTTTGTACTTCCTTCTTGATGAGTGACCTTTCATTACAAATTTAGAATGATTGTGATGGAAGGTCGTGAATATATTTTGTTGTCTAAAAAGGGAAAAGAAGCTATGGAATAGTCTATTTGTGTATCAAACGTAATAATTGTAACAACATCGTTATAGAAGTTCATTATTGGAGGATATCTATCTTCGATGGTATATTATGTGTTTAATCACTGCATAGGTTACCTTAAACTTAGTGATGAGATGTAAATTAAGGAGAGTTGAGAGACCTTTTCCTTTGTATACATCGTTTATGATATTAGGAAGTGAGTTGACGTCAGAAAATTTCAACCAAGTCTAGATTCATGGCTATGTTCCTCTAGAACGGGAGGGTTATAAATCTAAGGTATTATGAAAATTCCAAGGATGTGTTTAGAGTTCTAGATTGCCTACTCAACTTGGGTATTAATGAGGCTTTTTGCTATTCCGGCCCTGGCTATGTTCAGTAGGTAGGATGTTAGACAATGCCTATTCCAGACATTCTTATCATCATTTTCCCACTCATCCTTTTTGCTATGAAGTCACTTATTACCTAAGATATAATGGTTGTGGGTTGAATATAAGATTTTCACCCTTTAAACCTTTTTGATTACATGATGGAACTTTGTTTTTACCCTCGTTGTTCGTTTATAGCCTATTAGGCCTATGGCCCTACGGAACGATTTCAAAACTATATTCTTTTTGGCAGCTAAGATCGGGTCTGGTTTTTATCTTTTGACTTCACCTTGAGAATGTGGATTGATGGGTTACACTTTAGATTTCAAACACGTAATCTACGGGATTATATGATTGAAATCCTAATACTCTCAACTCTTGTGTCTAATCATTTAAATTTCATAGTCTTGCGTATTTGGTTGCCAAACTTTTGTGGTTTTAGAGGTATTTTCATAACTAAAACTTATGGTTTTCTTCTTAGTTGATATGTTGAAAATTATATCTTGTTTCAAAAGGTTGTTAGAGGTTAGAACTTTGATCCATTTCCTGAGATAGAATGTTTCCTTTCATGGTATTGTTAGCTAGCAGCTTATTGTTGCTATGTATAGTCTTATCTTGCTCAGTTCTCCTGAACTGACTCAGGTTATTAATTGTTGCAGATGGCTTACGTGGTTAGATGATGGAAAGACTTGTAGATTACTGCATCAATCTTGTTTATGATGTTCCTTTATAGGAATGTGTATTATGTTATAAAATTTGGAAAGGGGCCTTGGGACATTTTAGAAGAAGGTCAGTGCCTAGTAAATGTATTGTAGAGTATTGTTGTTGTAACTGTTGAAACTTTGGCTTGTTTGGTTATCATGTGGAAGATGAAATTTGATTACCGCTTGGTTATGGGATATTCTAGTGAATTTTAACCCTTAGTATAGTAGCGGGGCATGTCGCATGTTATTACTCTCTTGCTCCCTAGTCATGGTTCAATAGAGATGGTATGTCCCTTTGATTTGTGCATCATGTTGGAATGAATTGATATAACCTTGTTTTGTTTCCGCAAACGAGTACTGTTAAACTTTGCTCTTCAGTTAAAATGTTGAGTTGTAAATCCTCCTAAGGCTTAGTAGTAATGAGTTTGTAAGTACTATGAAGTGAGTTGGATAGTCCTTATTAAAATTAAACTAATAAACATTATCCTTTTATGTTGAAACCGTAAATGATCTCATGGTGAAATCAATGGTTAGATTTGAGAAGATGATAGGGTTTAATAAGTAGGAGGGAAATTGATTAATAAAACCATAAATATTTCTATATCGTTTGAAATTTTTTCCTTTGTCAAACTTAATTAAGTAAAGTCTAGATGGAACATTTAACCAATCTTGATAAACTCTTAACCTCAATGAAAGACTGATAGTAAACAATGTAACCCTGAAGCTAAATTTTGTTGTCCTGTTCTGTTAACCGTTGCCTTGATTCATGGTGATATTTCTTAAGCAAGGTCAAAATTTGATTCTTAAACAAGAAGGTCATTGTTATGAACCCTAAGTGGTACTTTCCACTCAATCGGAGCTTATTCCTTCATCCGTGCAATAGAAGTGTGGAACATGTGTTAGTGGCTTGAATAAGATTAATTAACCTTGTAAGAAATGGAAAATGTTCTTAAATCAAATGAATAAAAATCTTTGGAAATAAAACTAATGAACCTAGTTTAGAAAGCCCTGTCCCTTAAGCTATTTAGTCAATAGTTGAAAAGAAAGAAGTTCTCCCTTATGAAAAGAATTGTGTGAATCATTACATGAAATTTTATAAGAACGTAAGTTAAGAATTAAGAGACATTTTAGTAAACAAGAAAATTTAACTAGAATTTTCTCATGGGATGCCCCTAAATGTAAGTTTGTCATCTGGATGGACTTCCATGTTGTCTTGTCAAAAAGAAGAAGAAAAAAAAAAATGTATGTATTCATCCTTGATAGGTGTGAATGTTTCCATGCTGACCTTATGGTCTCCCCCATAACAAGCGGTTCCTTGTGTTGGTTGTAACCTTGTGACGACATGTTGTGTTGTGTTGTGTCAAAGCAAGTCAAAAAAAAATTTATACTGTCTTTTTCCTGTGTTGTCGTTGTGTGAATTTTTGGGTCGTTACAATTCTATGCATGTCAATATAAAATCATCACATAAATATGATCCTACATACAATGTATAGCTCTCTAAGCCTTCAGATAAGTATAACAATATTTTTTTAACGTGCATATGTATCTACCATTCTCTGCAAAGAAAACATTTGCATTACATACTGAACATAGCTTGCAATGGTTTATTACATTGGATATTCTGGCTAGTATGTCCAAATGTGTTGCCTTTATATTTCTATTTTTAATCATGCACTTAATCAACTTTGAAATTGTGCCTTATTAGTATGCATCACTTTAAACAATTTTAAAATTAAACAACCAAATATCCCCCTTAACTGATTGTTTTACAAGATTTCATATGACTAATTTTCCCTCTTATTTATTTAGCATATGTTACATTCTATCAGTCATACATTTCAAGACATGTTACAAATGCTATCTTCCATTGCTGCTCAATATAAACGTTGTCTCTACATTTACATTACTTTAGCATTGTTAGAATTTTTAAAATTAATATGTTTCTCCCAATCCCATACTGTTGTTTGTATCTGTAGCATAGATTATTCTGAGCAATACACTCTTCCCCTATTCCACAGTAAACAAAAAAACACCTGAAATGAAAGAGAAATAAAAAATGTAATCATTTAATACTAAACTTCATTACACATAATATGTATTGGCAATGTAAAGCAATTACTGAACTTGTCAGTGCCTCTGTATGAAATGTAAACTACTGCAATATTTTTTTACAATCAACTTTACAAAACTACAAACACCAAACATGTACCTTGCATTACATTCCCACCTCTTAATGGTCCATCCACAGCGTAATCCTTCTCCTCCCAGAGGGACCACCAGTAACGCGAGAGGCGTAGTACCGTGTGGTTTAGGCTCCTCGATGTATTCGTCAAGCTTCATCTGCTTCCCACAGCATGGCCGCCTTCCTGAAAATTCACCTTCTTGTCGTTGTTCCACTTTCACAGCTGCGGTGTACCATCATCATCTTTCCACTGACCTCCTCACTGGCTTGGCTCCATATGGTATGTTTTTTTATGTCATGTTCTCTTACATGTCATATGGTTATTCAGATTTCCATGTTTCTTTGTCAATATCCGCATCCACTCCCTCTGTATCATTGTAATTCACACATAATCAATAACATCGCATTAACCACTTTCGAGGACAAAAAATGATGACAGAGTTTCATTTTCATTATGGTAGAAGTAAATTACCTAACAATGAACATTTCCAACACTTCAACTATAATGCCAATACATTCCACTATCTATCTCAATCTCATAACAACATGCAGACACAGTCAGTTGAAAGAGGCGCTACACATTCTACTTACTATACACATTCCCCCTATAATTTCTAACACGTACTTTCACCTACTCCAGCGCTGCACTTCCAAGAAATCCCTTTCAGAGGTTAAGAAAATTCATTCCTACACCATTCAGAAGGAATTTAAGTTTTCCACACACAAAATATTACAAGACACCCTTAAATGCATGTATGAAAAATGTGAATATTTAGTGGATGCTAGCCAAATGTTTGACCAAATGACTGAACCACACATATTCTCATGGAATATCATAGTTACAGCTTGTAAAAGACATGGGCATCTCCACGAAGGATTGATATTATTTCACCAAACACAATCAACAGGTTTGCAACCTAATTTCTTAACCTTTTCTATCATATTATTCTTCTGTGCCAAAATGAGAGCTTTAAAACAGGTTATGGATATCCATCAAACAATAATGGAGAAGGAACTTTTATAAAAGGTTGTATTTGTAAGTTCCCTGGTAGATATGTACACAAAATGTGGAAGTATACAAAATGCACACCAGTTCTTCTCCAAAATGCGTTAAAGGGATGTGCTTTCATGGAATGCCATGATTCCATCATATGCACAAAATGGGTTTGTTGAAGCTTTTTAAAAAAGTCCTAAAAATAAATGCAATCTCATGGAATGCCATGATTACACGGTATGCACAAAATGGATTTGTTGAAAAGGATATTGAAGATTTTAAAAAAAATTCAATTGTCAGGTGAAAAGAAAAATTCCATAAGCTTTTCTAGTGCCCTCCTAACCTGTGCCAAAATGGGAGCTTTAGAACAAGAAAATGACATCCATCAAAACCTAATGAAAAGATATTTTTTTAATTAAATGTCATAGTTTTAAGTGCCTTGGTAGATATGTATGCAAAATGTGGAAGTATAGACAAGGAACACCAACTATTCGACACAATCCCTCAAAGAGATACAGTCTCATGGAATGCCATGATTGCAGGATATGCACTAAATGGATTCATTGAAAAGGAAGTTGAATCTTTTAAGAAAATGGCTCAAAGAGATGCGGTCTCATGGAATACCATGATTTTAGGTTATGCACATTCAATCGATTTATTTAAAATTATGTTGAAACTCTTAAGAAAATGTTATTGTCAGGTGCAAAGTCAGACTCCACAACCTTTATCATCATCCTCTGGTACATAGGTTATACTTGAGTTTGACCTTTAACTATTTTATCTTGAAGGTTTATCATCCAAAATGTTCGTTCCAAAATATTAAGAGTTTAACTCTCTAACCCCAACCCATGCCTAAAGGATTTCAATTGGAAAAAAATTCATACTACAAATATTGTATCATAAGCCCAAGCAAACACATGAAGTAGTATTCCTCTAGAAACTTGTATGAGTACTAATTTCATATGAAGCAAACATACTTACTCTCAGTATCCACTATAGGCATGATACATGAGATTATCATGGCTTGTTTGTGTCTTCATAGTTCTTACATGTTCATCTCCTTGCTACCATCATCTCTCATTACTCTTTACTATCTGCACATCCTGATTCTTCAAAAAATTCACAACATACACCTTATACCTTTATAGTCAAGCTTAGGTATAGCTAGGATCTAGATAATAAAAAACATAGGACATGCTTCTCACTACCCTCAACCCACCTAATAAAATTTGTATCACCTATCTCAAGGTACTTAGACCCAATTCCCAATCATATTCAATCTTCTTACCCTATTTCTCTCTTTGAGGCCTAATTGGCTACTAGCCCTGGAAGCCTTCAAACACTCTCATTCCTCCTTTTCCCACGAAGAAACTATATAGTTAAATGAAACATTTAAGGACCCTTTATGGTGTACTTCATCGTGCAAAAATATTGTACCCTATTCCTTTGTTAGGTTATGTACTTCCTTTGTAACATAACATGAAAATTAGTTCTATATATGCCCAAGGCTATAGCAGTACACCCTTGTAAAAAAAATATTACCTGATGGATCATGTATCCACCTTAGGAATGTTACCTAGACGATGACTACAAGGTTTCGTGTCTTAACTCCAAGTATTAATCATCCATGCAACTCAATTTCCTCATGACTATACACAGTGTTTCCTCTTTCTAGCAAGAGATTTATGTCAACAATATCTTCACTTGTAGATGCCCAATCACCCTGAAATTTGGATAATCCGTGATTCATGCTAAATTAAAAATTTGGGCTCATTTCATTTGTACAAACAAAAGATCATTGAGGCCCTAGTTCAGGCCCGAGAGGGTAAATCATGGTCTACATATCTTGGTATGGTATTTCAAAGGCTATGAAAAATTAAGGATACCCCATTCATCATCATCTAGCTTCCTGAGATTTCATAGAGGTCTTAAAACTTTCCTATGGTGAATGTGATTTTCTTAAACCTCGGTCTGAGCATAGGTTTCAACATACAATGTATTCAAAAAATACAACAAAACAAGAAAACTCCACCAAAATTCACATGCAACACAATCATATCATCTCATTATTCCCTTCCTAACTTATTAATTCTTGGAATCATCTCTCATGATTAATTTCCATCGAATATCTCTTTATATTCTTCTTGCTATGTTTTCTAGACATTGTTATTAGCTCCTAAATGATATCAACCTCATAACTAAACCTCTAGAATAGGATTAAACAACATCCATTAAATTTCTACATCTCACCTATACCCCTATTATGAATTATATTCAATAGTATATCCTTGATTAGTCATGAAATAACTATTTTTCACTCTTTTACATGTCCAAATAGGTGTTATTAGGCTTTAGACAACTCACTTACCTTTTAACAACGTTTACAAGTATAATTGCCCCACTTACTCACTTTTTTACAATCACTTATCCACTTCAAGTTTCATAATTTCATTACATATAAGACTTGAATGACTACTCATCTTGATGATGCTCCTGCATTTGATTATCTAACATGTAATTTTTCCATGGGCTCGTACTCATGGATCTTCATCATTTCTTGCTCTTTGATGTTGATTTTACTTACGAATCCTCCACTTGTGTACTTAAAATTCCTCATCTCAATGTTGGTGTTATTTTCCCTATTTTCAGTAAAAGATAAAAGTTTTCTTGATTTTATAGGCTCTTCAAGTGAGAAACATTCTTCTTCATTGCCTTCAAATTCTTGATTCCTTCCTTTGTTTGTACACCTATATTTTGTTTACCTTCTTCCACCCTTCCACCATTCTGAACTCACATTTTATTCTCTTCATACATTTTTTTCTTTTCTATTATCTTTATCTTCAACATGTCTTTCCCACTTTGTTTGGCTTGCATGTGCTCCTCATGGTGTCTTATAACACCATCCTTCTCCATGGCTGTCCTTAATTCATCTTGACATTCTCCAATTTCTTGTAACTAGTTTGCTTCCCTTATTATTTTCATAGTATGACATCCATTACCAACTTGTAAAATATGAGGTTTGATGGATTTCAAACTTTTGCCAGTAGTTGCTTTTGTTACTTCTCATTCTTAGCCTCCTTGTAGGATTTTTTAATCTTTTCTAGGAAATGGAAATTATCAATGTTGAAATTTAACTCACACGTCACGTTAATTGTCTTCTCATACCACTCTAAATTATCATTCTTAACATGATAAATTACATCATCTTCCTCCTGACTGTAAATGAAAGTCATTTCTTGCATAAATTTCATTTTGTTTCCATGGCTATTGATATATGTTTCCTTGTCAACTACCATATGTACTGATCTTGGCATCATCCTTTGACTGTATGTGGACATTAATTACACATTATGAGTTTCATTGACCTAGTTTATGGCATCTCTTTCAATATTTGGTTTCTTCTTTAAGAAAAAAATATTCTTTCCTAAACACCAAAATGTTTCACTTTCTTCACAAACACTATTACAATTTATCATTGTTTTTATACCCTATTCAGATGTCATATACATTTTTATTTCTTCTAAAAATGCCTTAAGACCTAGTTTCCTTTCTTGATCCTTTATCTTTATTGTATACTTTTGATCACATATCCTGTCATTTTCTTTGGTCTTCATGCTATCATTCAGCTGAACTCTATTCTTGAAATGTCAATCTATTAACTCTTGACTATATTTATGTTGTACCTTTGACATAATTCACTGATTTGGAATATCATAGCAAGATTTGATAATACTCATCCCTGTTGGATGCCTTTTCATGATCATATTTGTTATTGATGTACTTGAACCTCTTCCCATAGTTCTTTCACACTTGTCATCATCTTTGTACCTATGGTCAACATAAACATACATGATGTTACTTTAAAACTCTTCTCCTTGCTCAAAACTTATTGTATCTTCTCCAACATCTTGCACACTTATCTCAAGAATTCATTTTCTTTCTTCATTGACCATCTGAAAATTGGTCTTGACATTGTTTTCAAACCTTCAATCTTGGACATTACTCTCCTTTTCCAATCTTGAAACGTTGTTTTTCATGTCATGCTTTTGTCTCATGTTATCATAGTGCCATATGGCATTGTCCATATATCCTTGCTCACCTACAAACATAGTTGAAACAAATATATTAGTTATCAAAGCTTAAGGTTTCCTATCCACCTTGGTTGCTTGTAACATCTCCTCGATCCTTTCTTTCTCCTTAACTTGCTTGTGGTTTGCATTCATACTCAACTCTAAATTTTTTTCTAATATGTGATCAACATAGTTTGTTTTTGTTATTTGACATGTAATTTGTTTTCATACATATTATTGAACACCTCTTCTTAGTCTATGAGTACCCTCACCTGATCTTCTCCTTTCCTCTTGAGCTTATTACTACTTCACCTTTGTCCATGACACCTTCTTGTTTCTTCCCATTTTTTTTCTCTCCTAGATGTTTCATATGGTCTTATAGTATCCAATACCACACTCTTTCCTTCTGACTATCACTCTTAAATATTTCTTTATCACCTCAAACTTGGTGACTCACTTAAACTTGTTGGTCTTCTTCTTTCCTTCTAATGACCTTTATGGTCTCTCTAAGTCTTTCTTGGGCTTGTACTTCAACCTTCACTTGTAATTCTTTGTACTGCTATGTTTTGTCATCATTTTTACCTTCATCTTGTCCTTTCATGGAAACTTTCACCTTTTCTTTGTTCTTCAATGGTTCCCTCTTGATCCATCAAAGGAACTAAAACACGTTCTATGAAATTATTTGTTAGAAAAACTTTATTCAACATACCATTATAGATTACGTTCCTGTCATACTACCTAGGAGTAGATGACATATATTCATAGGCATGATATCACTTAATACCTCATCATGCAAACTCCCACTATTAAAATGTACTTTACATTTCTCATTTACAAGAATTTGATGGTTCTTCTGAACCCATGCAACTTTGTAAGGTGTAGGATGTATTAATATTTTCAACCCAAATTTACTAGCCATTCCCTCAGACACAATATTATCAGCGTTACCATTATCAATAATTAACTAGCATACCTTACCTCTTGTTGTACATATTGTCCTCAATAGACTCCTCCTGAAGACTGGCTCATGTGGTTTAGTTTGTTTTTGTATAAGTAATCTTCTTAACAATTAAAAGGAACGATAACCAGATCGTACCAAGCCAATAACAAAGATGTTAATCAAACACCACGATCTATAAGATGCAAGAAATTCGCCAGAATAACTTTACATAAAACCTTTGCAAACAAATGAGGAGCAATATCATATACTATTATGGAACTCAATGAAATACAATGAGAATGGGTATTTATTATACAGGAAAGGAATAACAATCTAAGAACCAGTCAAAGTCGTAGATCAAGACATAAATCATGGACAGAACTAGTCATCAAAGAAATAGTTAAGTCCATAGATTTATGAGAGAACTAGACATCAAGGATCTAGTCAATACCATAGATCAAGGAAAGAACTATACCTACCAACTAGATAATATCCACCTAATATCTAAATAAATAAAAAGAAATATCCACACACATAAGTGGGTGAGGATAAATACAATAAAGATAAATAAAGTACCTAGGTGAACATGAGCTAAGGTAAATAACTACTCTAACAACAAAAATGACTCACCATATTTCTAATCATTACTTCTATCAAATTCCTTTTCCATACTTGAACATAATGTCTCAATTTTTTTCATCCTTACTCCCAAATCATTGATCTCATGCATCATATTGTCCATCTTGTTCATCATGTCCTCTTGGATTAGATTCGTAATACCTTGTAATGATGGCCTTCCTCCTTCTACCATGTTGTCACGATAAATTTTACAAAATATATACATTCCAAATGCTATAAATATATTTAATATATCTAATTTAACAGAGAAACCATCTCTGATACCAAAATGAAGTAGAGGTTATATTTAAGTTTGATGTTTCACTATTTTAACTTGAAGGTTTATCATCCAAAATGTTGTTTCAAAAAATTCAAGAGTTCAACTCTTTGACCCCAACCTATGCCTAGAGGATTTCCATTGGAAATCATTTCATCCTACAAATATTGTATCATGGGCTCAAGAAAATACAAGAAGTATTGTTCCTATAGAAACTTGTATAAGTACTAATGTCATATAAAGAAAATGTACTTACTCTCACTATCCACTATGGGCATCATTAATGAGATTACCTTGGCTTGCTAGTGTCTTCATTGTTCTTACATGTTCATCTCCTTGCTACCATCATCTCTCATTACTCTTTACTATCTACACATCCTGATTCTTCAAAACATTAAAAAAATACACCTTATTCCTTTATAATCAAGCTTAGGTGTAGCTAGGTTTCTTGGATCTAAATACTAAAAAACATAGGACAGGATTCTCACTTCCCTCAACCCACCTAAGAAACTTTTTCTCACCTATATCAAAGTACTTAGATCCAATTCTGATTCATATTACTTCGTTTCACCTTATTTATCTCTTTGAGGCCTAACTGGATACTAACCCTTGAAGCCTGCAAACACTCTCATTCCTCATTTTTCCCTGAAGAAACTATATAGGTAAATGAAATATTTAAGTACCCTTTATGGTGTACTTAAATATTCCAAAATCTTGTACCATGTTCCTTTGTTAGGTTTTGTACTTCCTTTGTAACATAACATGTAAATTAGGTCTATGCATGCCGCATGCTATAACAATACACCCTTGCAACAAAAATCTTACCTGATGGAGGATAGATCCACCTTAGGAATGATACCTAGATGATGACTACAAGGTTTGATGGCTTAACTCCATGTTTTGATCATCCATGCAACCCAATTACCTCATGACTTTACATTGTGTTTCCTCTTTCTGGTTGGAGAATTATGTCAACAACATACTCACTTGTAGATGCCCAATCACCCTAAAACTTATAGAATGCCTCATCCATGCTAAGATAGAGATAAATTAAAATTTTGGGCACATTTCATCCATACAGTCACAAGATCATGGAGGCTCTAATTGAGGCCTAAGAGCGTAAAGCATGGTCTATAAGTCTTTGTACGGTATTTCCAAAGCTATGAAAAAGTAAGGATACTCAACTCATCATCCTCTAGCTTCATGAGATTTCACAGAGGTCTTAAAAATCACCTATGGTGATTGTTCTT
The DNA here is from genome assembly GCA_019776745.2 of Taxus chinensis. Taxonomy (NCBI): domain Eukaryota; kingdom Viridiplantae; phylum Streptophyta; class Pinopsida; order Cupressales; family Taxaceae; genus Taxus; species Taxus chinensis. The sequence goes on along the minus strand of CM034155.1, from coordinate 324,651,540 downwards.
TTCTTAGCTCTCGGTCTGAGCAGAGGTTTCAACATACAATGTATGCAAAAGATAAATAAAACTCCACCAAAATTCATCTACAACACAAAAGATATCATCTTATTAGTCACTTCCAAACTTATTACATTATTTAAATCACCTCTCATCATTCCTTTCCATCGAATAGCTCTCTATATTCTTCTTGTTAGCTTTTCCAGATATTGTTCTTAGCTCTTAAATAAGCTCAACCTCATAACTAAACCCCCTAGAATAGGAATAAACAAAATCCCTTGAATCTCTACATCTCACCTATACCCCTATTATGACTCATATTCAACAGTATATCCTTGATTAGGTATGAAATAACTATTTTTCACTCTTTTACATATCAAGATAGGCCTTATTATGCTTGAGACGACTCACTTACCTTTTAATAAATTTTACAAGTATAATTGCCCCACTGACTCACTTTTTACAAATACTTATCCATCTCACACCTTACATTTTGAACAATTTCATAATTTCGTGACATATAATATTTGAATTACTACTCATCTTGACGATGCTCCTACATCATCCTCCCAGCCTGTGCAAAAATGGGAGCTTTAGAAGAGGGAAAAGGCATCCATTAAAGCATAATTGAAATTGTATTTTTATCAAATTTTGTAGTTGCAAGTGCCCTAATAGATATTTATGCAAATTTTGGAAACATTAACAAGGCATGTGAACTTTTTGACAATATATCTCAATGAGATGTGGTTTCATGCACTACAATTATTACAAGATATGCACAAAAGGGGTTTGTCGAAGAGGTAGTCAAAGTGTTTAATAAAATGAAATTGTCAAGTGTTAAGCCATATTCTGCAACCTTTAACTAAAATCAATTTGTAAAAAAAGTTGAGTTTATTATCTTATATTAAATTAATTCTATAGCATTTATTCCCCCAATCCTTAACATATTAATGACAATTTATTTTGAAAAAAATATAACAAAATATTTGCAAACAATCACAAAATAAAAAGAATCTCACAATAAACACCACATGCAAGTTAGTGTCCACAAGACATGACGAAAAAGCTGTTACTAATATTAATTGGAAGGAATGCCAAGAAGAATTGACCATATGTGTGGAGCACTTATTATTTTATCAACCCAAAACAAAGGATTCATATTATGGTTAAGTAACATCATTGTTAAACAACTTAGAGCCAAGAAAATTTGCATGTCACTTCATAGCTAAGCATGTCATCTTACATACTTTCTTTCATTATCAAATCTAAAATGGGATTTAAGACTTAGTTTTAGTTTCACATTTACCATGAAAAGTTACACAGTTGCAACATATTTTATATACATATGCATTAACACCCAGTACTTGTAGTATCTAGACACCTTTAGTTACAAATGAAATATTAGAATTGGCAAAGGTATAACTTACCAAAAAAATTGTGAAATTGGAAATTACATCCACGTTTGCAGACCAACCAACAATGTTCCCTTAAGCATCTCTCCATAAAAATGTTCCGAGATACAAGTCAACATAAATCTAACACGTTCCACCATACCAAAAAATTGCAAATTTCTATACCTTTAACTCCCAAAATAAGCATTTTGAAACCTACAAACCAAGATTCTCTCCTATTAGGAGCAAATCCAATATGGCGTCTCGTTATGATCCAAAAAATACGTGCAGGAAAAGTGTGCAATAAATAACTGAAATACGCAAACACGATCCTTTTCAACATTACATATCGTATTCAAATCCTAGAGTACTCGAATTCACCTAACCATGGCAAGGGAATTTCATAAAAAACAATATCTATGGCTGGTCGGAACTTAGGACCCATGAAACCATCCTTACAAACCATGATCTGACCATAAAAAATGGAAGAGTATCTGATATCATGTTTTTCCTCTTTAACCTATTTTTCACTTTGACTTCCTTCTCAAATGTCCTACATATCCTTCCCTTTAATATTTACACTTTATAAATATATATATATATATATATATATACACACACATATATATATACACATATATATATATATAGACAGAGAGAGCGGAGAAACACACACACACACACACACACAACACAGAGATGAGAGGAGAGAAAGAGAGAGAGGGAAATGACAGAGAGATGACCAGAGAGAGATATATACATATATACACATATATAGATATATATCGATAGATAATAATGTATTTTTATATTAGGATTATATAGATTATATATGTATATATATATGTATGTATATATATGTAGAGGTATATGTATATCTATTGTATATGTATATGATCTATATGTATATGTATATGTAGGTATATGTATATCTATATATTATGTATATAGTATAGCTATAGATATGATATGATATATGTATTATACTATATATATAATATAGATTATATATATATGTATATATAATATGTATATTGTAATTTATATATAGATAGATGTATATATATGTTATGTATATCTATAGTACTGTATATGTATATCTATATATATGTATATATGTATATATATGTATATATATATATATATATATATATATATATATATATATATATATATATATATATATATATATTATAAAGTGTAAATATTAAAGGGAAGGATAACGACCCGAAAATCCACACACGAACAACACAGTGAAATACAGGATAACTTTTTTTTTTTTGACTTGCTTGACACATAACATGATGCAACATGTCGTCACCAAGGATACAACTAACACTGTGAACAACTTGATACAATGATGGCCATAAAGGCAGCATGGAAACGTTCACACCTATCAAGGACAATTTACTTTTCTTTTGTGAAAGGACATGGCAAAAGACCAACCACATTACATAGTTATAGCTGAAGACATCCCACTGTGAAAATCTTCTTAAGATTACTGATTTACTAGAGACATCTTTAGTTCTTACTGAGGTTTAATTGGAGCTTGAGGTTTTATACGTAATTATTAACGCTCTTACTTAGGCTTCACCGAAAGAGCTTATCAAGAGGAAGCTACTTACTTTTAAATAGGCTGAGAGATAAATTGAGTGGTTTGTAAATTTTCTTCTCTTACTTGTTAAATCTTATTAGAAACTAGTCATTGTTTTCCTTTAAGTTTGTTTTAAGCATTCACCAAAAGAGTAGTGTTTACTAGTTCAGTTAGGGATAACACGTTATAAAAAAAATCACTTTGCAAGGATAGTCTCACTATTAATTACTTAAGGCATTGTTTGTTTTCAAGGGAATCTCCTCCACAACATATTTCTTGAATAAAACTTTTAGGTAACTTCTGTAAGGAAAGGCCACCCCATTAAAACTTACATATGACACATCAATACAAAGTCTTAGAAAGATTTAAATTAACACTTAATTCTCAAGATCAAAGTTTTACAATGCTTATGCCAGTGAAAATATTGAATATTATTTCTCACTAAGAAGAGTTACCAGCCAAATTACAAAAAAAATGACAAAACAACTTCTTCACGTAATTCTCCGAAAAATTCCAGGCAAGAGGTCATATAAACTCTTTGCAAGAAAAGTTACACAATTTACAACACATGGAACAATTTTACAAAGAAATTCATAAGTTGCACTGATGAAAACCTTTACAACTCTTTCCTTTAATCTACTCGCATAATCCATCTGCACAAATACTAGCTAGAATCAGTTCGCGAGAACTGAGCATGTTAAGGCTACTCATTGCAACAGTAAGCTAACATTTAACAATATCAAGAAAGAAATGTTCTGATTCAAAAATGGATTAAAGCACAACCCAAAACTCCAAAAATTACTCCCATGAGAGAGAAATCTAAACCAACCAACAAAGAGAAAGTCAAATACCAGTAAGAACAAAATCACATAAAACAAGGCAAGACCTTATGGGTTAGGAACAAGAAGGTCAAGAGTGTTGATATCTCCTTCATGTAATCCTATGGATTACGTGATTGGAATCCAAAAACTTACTCCATCCAACTAAAGGGGTCCAAGAGAAGACAAAACATACTAATTATGATCGTAGGCTGAACAAAACGATGTTATCCAATTCTCCCAGGGGAAGGCTTCATAGTAATATGGGTTCGACGCCCTAAAAGAAAACAACTATAGTTTCAGTTTTAACCAAGGAGTTTACCACTACTTCCTTATAGGATTTCTTAAACGTAGGACTAGTTAACAAACAAAACCACTCTTCCAGAAGCGTACAAAGGAGACACAAAAAGGGCCATTATCCTACCAACAACCTTAACCTAAATGTCAACTCCTCTACATAATATAAGGGGAGGCTAAACCCAAAAGTCGTTATTAATTTTTATATATTTCCGACAATGTCAATAAGTATTAAAATAAAAATTGACTTCCTTAGCAAGGCCACAAAATGGGACCTTTTAGTAACCAATTTTGAAGTATAAGATATTCAAGTTCGAAAACAAAGGGATTCGATACGCAGAGGGTAAAACACCAATGATGCCCCAGACTCAAAAGACCCTACCACGAGTGCAAGCACAAAAAAATAAGAACCAACACACATATTCATCAGGGAGGTTATGCAGTGTAGTCAGGCGTAGAAGTTCTATGAGCTCCTTGTCAATGGTATAGAAGATGAAATTTTTTCCCGATCCATGTGGGCTTATCAAGGAAAAGTCTAGCAAATATCAAATAGATGAATATAACAGCCACCTATTATATTATCACTGAAATCAACTGTCATCTAACAGGAGACGAGTTCACGAGTCCAATACCATGGATTCACCTACAACTTTTGTTTCAATCCAGCTATTACTAGCTTGCAATAAAATTGTAGAGATTTCATTCAATAAAACTTACAATGTTTCCCCCCCTTACTTTAATCAAACAAGAGTTTGAACCAGGAAGTAGGTATAGAAATTTTCTCGACATGTAGAGGCCAAAATAGATGTCAGGTTATTCGTCCTCTAGAACTAGGTACAACAGTCAACCATGTACAGTTCTAAAACAAAACCCAAAAGCCATTTTCTAATCAAACAAAAAGTAAGGAATGCCCACAGGCTTAAACAAGTTTTAGAACACAACGTCACTATTAATGTACCTTTTAGCAAAACAGGAGAGCCCTAAATAGGAAATACGTATTTATTCGACCAAATAGAGATATGAAGGCTTAACCTTCCATGTAGTAAGCCTTCAATTATAAATACCATCACAAAATTCTTTTAAAAGAGAGTCATACAAGAAAACGAAATTCTAAAATGTTTCCTTCCCTACAAACTAGATTGCATCACTCAAAATTGCAGTAGCCCACTTAGAAAAATATAAATAGAGTAAGCTATAAGAGAGGAAAGAACATTCCAAGCAAAACCAGCGAAATTGGAACGAGATTTAAAGGAACAACCAACACAATCAGGCAGCGATATAAACAACCACGAAAACATTTTGTCTAGGCGCCATTCAAGAGGAAAGAATATTCATTTCAAGATACTGAAAGAAAGTAGAAAACTATTACAAGGAGTAAATTTAACATGCCTGATTAGAATTCTTCCAACCAACAACCACGTCGACTAGGGCTCGGGCAACAACAACACAACCTGCGCAACTTCTCTTCCTCCGCCTGCTGAAGATCCATACCCTGTTAACGGCCATGCTTGGCATAGGAAAGGGGGTGATTGAAACATGCCTTCTTGGAATCCTCGAGAGAAACTCCGGGAAGATAGAAGCACTCTGTTCTGAAGAGCATCACAAACACCATAGAAAACCCACACAACCAATGCACTAAACTTAATATAGATAGACACAAGTAACATATAATCAAGGACCACATTTAATCTACCAGTAGCTTACAACTAGCCATTACTCGGTATTGGATTATTTCTCTAAATCCTACATGTTAACTACATTGGTACATAGATATTAGCAACCGACGAATTTCACTAACCCCTAAATATAATTTCTGAAACTTTGTAGAAAATGGAAAAACAATCATCAGTGTGAATACCAAATAAAGGTGGCCTTCATATCCAAAACAATAAATAAATTCAACATATACATTACTTACTAAAACTAAGGGGAAACAAAGTGCTGAAGCCCCAACAAACAGGACAACAAATAAATCCAATATATAAATTAGTTACTGAAATTTCAGAACCTGGAAACTTGTAAACCCAAGCAATCAGGTGAAGTTGGAAGATAAATGTTATCCTAGAAGCTCAAAGACACAATAGAAAAATCTACCGTATGCAGATGCAAAAAGATACAAACAAAAATCTTTGTAGAATTTTAGAGGCATTTCGAACAAATTCCTCCACCTACCAAAACATCTATGATTTGAATAAAAAAAAATTACAATAAATCTATATCAAACAGAGTAATGTAGAGGAAATGCTATGACAACAAGAAAATCTTAAAAACCCTGCGAGGGAAAAAAAGTATTTTAAAATCTGAAAGCCAGATTCCAAACCCTAAATATTCTTACTGAACTCTTAATATTGAAACTGCGCAAAAAAAATAGAAAAACATAAGTAATGGAATGAACTTTGATTTACCTTGGCCTCTGTTTCTGTGTCTACCCTGCGCAATTAATGGCCGCTCAACCGCTCTCGTCCACAATGCGTTAAACTAGAACAAAAATAAAATGAGAAATAAGATCCAAATAGATACGTATAAACAAAGCCGCATTACGGAAGTAAAGCAAACCCTAACTTACCTCATGATAAGATGCCGCCTCCATTTTTTCTCTGTTTTCTAATCTGAAATAATGCACATAGTGGCCACAAACAGAAATACAAGCACCGAAAACAAGCACAATATACATACGAAAGAACGGGCACATTCACACTACACAGATGCACAACACATTACAAAAAATAGAACGGATAGAACGGGGTACAAACATGACCAGAAACAGAATGGACAGAACACATAAAATGATCCTCCCATCGCGACAACATACGGTCTCCTTGTAACACTCTCACTGTCACATAGTCAATTTTGGCAGAAATATCTTGAAGGAGAATCCGGAATTTGAGGATGCATTCTATACTGAACAGACAACAACAAAGTTGGACAACCTGCTTGTTGGAGCGCTCAAACAGGCTTCTACCAACTGTAACCTGCCTGCCGCCTAGCTAATCCTACTGTTGCAGGCTGTTGCTGTGGATTCCCGAACAAGAACACACCTCGCAGCACTCAAACACGTTTTATCTCCTCCCAACGCCTGCAGCCCAAGAAAAACGTGCCCAACCCCCACCCATACGCATTGAAAGAGCAATAAAAGGAATACCAGGTCCTTCCACCCACCGCCAGCTAATCACCTAGTTGACTGCATAGCTAGGCAGGAAAGGAATGGCGTATAGGAGGAGAAGATAAAAAAATATGTTTTCTTTATTAAGTTGGTTGCAAGGCATTAACAACGCATGGCTAGATTTAATAATCCCAACCCTCCACACAGTCAGCCAGCACTAATGAGGCCCCTAACAACAAGTGTAGCAGATGTGCGTCCTTGGTGGTGCTTGCGGCCAGCAGAAGGGTTAAGTGGTTAGGCACGAACAAACGTGTCCAAAATGGGTGAATGCATCCAAAATTTTATCATAAGAAAAAAAAAAAGGCTTGGTAAGTTATAGAACAAGGCATGAGAGAAGGCTTGGTCGGCCGAGGAGGAAACTAGTGGTAGAAGTTTCAAAAACGGACACAGGACAATGACTGACCACAGCGTCACAACAGGAGACCCTCTACTTTGTGCAAACTAGTGCTCGGTCCGCGAAGTGACCAACCAAACAATAAAATCATTCACCGATAATTAACCAAAATGTTGATAATAATCGACAATAAGATAATGAAGTTATCGTCGATCGATAATTAAATTAGTAATATTATTATTACTTCTATTACTATTATTATTATAACTCAACAATAATTATCAATCAATTTAAGGACCGACATACAATTTCAACAATTGGAGAACACGGTTTTGCTTTAATCTGGGAAAACGCAACAGACGAAGCGGTGCCAGCAACAGAACACCGATACTGATATATGCAGGAAAGATGAAGAGGGAGAACAACTGATTATTGCATGTGATAAAGGCGAAGCCACTAATGATCGACGAAGGCACAATGACGTTCCATGCTTAGCACTCGATCGCCGAAGGATGAACATGTGTAACGTAGAACAGGGCATTACAAACATGGCGTCTCGTTATGATCCAAAAAATACGTGTAGGAAAAGTGTGCAATAACTGACTGAAATACGCAAACACGATCCTTTTCAACATTACATATCGTATTCAAATCCTAGAGTACTCGAATTCACCTGACCATGGCAGGGGAATTTCATAAACAACAATATCTATGGCTGGTCAGAACTTAGGACCCATGAAACCATCCTTACAAACCATGATCTGACCATAAAAAATGGAAGAGTATCTGATATCATGTTTTTCCTCTTTAACCTATTTTTCACTTTGACTTCCTTCTCAAATGTCCTACATGATCCCTGCTTACAGTTGACATTAAAGATGAGAAAAGTAAATTTTATTCCAGTGTGTTGTCACAAAAGTTCTGCAAGCTGCATATTACAGTATGATATTCATAGCAGTGGACTCCAAATGAAAGCACTGTTTACAACCTATTAATAGCCGTAAACTAGATTTTTTCCCCACCATAAGGGATAATTATGGTATGTCTAATTTTTCTATTACAGAACCAAAACAAATAAATATTCTATACCTACTCACAACCTTCATTTCTCATCGTATAATTCACATTGCAAGACCACACATTACTCGACACAATTTTGTATACTCATTAACTGCAGCCCACACCACACGACCACTTCCAACCAGAGCACTGTCAACGTAGGCTTGCTCCCACAAGTATATTTTTTATTTAAATCATTGGCAGCGTTGAGAGGGAAGATTTGTTGAAACATCAGGTTACATAAAAGTTTGAGAAGACCTAAGAACAAATTAATTATTGCAGATTTATAAACGTGGAAAGTTATTCCTAAATATATATGTAACAAACAACAAACTAACCAAGAAGAAATTCCCAAAATATATGTAAAAAACAAGAAATGTAATAAATGATTTATTCCTTTATAATCTGTAAAGCTTTAAACATCTATTACACCGCTCTAACTAAATTTAAGTAAATCTAAGGTCATTTGCGGCATATTGTTTTGTGATATGTATTTTATTGAAAATATTGTTTAGTGATCGATTATTTTTCAATATTAATATTACTTAATTTTTAATGGTTTTAAATTATATTATTGTAATGATTGATTATTTATCTATATTAATGTCACTTAATTTTGAATGATATTAAATTATTTACCTTTTGAGTTAGTTAATATGGAGATTAAATATATTTTTTATTATTAATTTTTACAATATTTAATTTTTTGTTTATTTGAATTATTTTAATAACTTTAATATTTTATTAGAGTATTTTTTGTAATAATATAAATACAATTATATTTGTTTGGTGTATAAATATTGTATGTATTAATTAGTGAGAGATGATTCGTGGATTCTAATCCATCATGAGTTTTCTTCCTTAATATTTTTTTAGTAATATGTTATCAATAACTTATACAGAAAAGGTTTTTTTTTAATTTCTTAAACCCTATGGCTTTATCTGTGAACCCTAAATACAGATTCGTGAACCCTAGCCGCAAAGGGATCCTGAATGGTGTTGGAAGCCATGAGAGTCCTTCTCAGGGCTAGGAGAATGACATCCAACCGAGCTTTGGGAATAGTAATGGATTATCTGGCAGTGAATAGCACAATGGCGATGCTGGACAAGGAAAATCAAGGCTTGGAGGCGATAATACACAACAATATTTAGATGATATTTTTTATGGATTGGGCTGGCTTTTACTGAGAAACAAGGAAAAGCTGAAGGTGGCTCTGACCCACCCAAACCTGAGTCCACTGGTAAACAAAATCATGATAAGGAGAATAGGAACTCTAACCTTGTGAATGGAGGATCCACAAATGCCCATTCCCCTCATGTAAAATTCTCCAATCAAGGGAATCTGAGCTCTCACACTCAGATTGGGAAATAATACGATTCCAATAATGGAAAATCTGAAGGAGGAATGTCTAGATCTGCGCATTTAAATAAAGAGAAACTGAGAAATGAAGCTAAATCCTACACTGTTGTGGTCTCCAAACAAAAGGAGAATATCAGAAATATTGACTAGCCTTTAACACCATCACATACGACTCCCATGCTGAAGATAGAAGAGAATCTACTGCATAAGTTCCTAAAAGAAGAGGTAAATCCATCTCTGCTTGGTATCATTTGTAGGTTTCGTAAGTTTTTTCCTAAGCTTTCTCAGCTCCATGATTGGATTACACAATAATGGAGGTAAAATATTGCTGGGAATATTGAACTATACCCATGTGCTAAAGCATATTTTATTGTTGTTTTTAAAACCCCTGAGGATAGGGATTCAATCTTTAATCAATATTGGGTTTAGGGAGAACATGGGATCATGTTCATACCTACCCTGTCTAGATACATTTGTTAGGACATCCATTGCAGCACTGGAAAAGATATTGCCTTATTTCCATAGGAGATACCCTTGGATTCTCTGTGAAAGTGGATGATAAAACATCTCATCAAACACATACAACTAATGCTAGAATTTTTGTAGATGTTGATACCTCTCAAGCCCTCCAAACAGAGATTCACCTCCAAATAGGTGACAAAAAATGGGTGCAGAGGATAGAATATGAGGGCTTAGATTTTAGATGCCGAAGATCCTTCCGAACAGGGCATATTTTAGATGAACGTGAACTCTCTAGATGCAAGGAAAATCCTGCATGGTGTAAGGAATCTCTACCTGATCATTTAAAAATTAACCCCCATTTATAACTAGTTATGGAACCCCCACAAACTTACTCACCCCTCATGAAAGAGCTTCCAAACCCTACATAGAAGAAACCTCAAGATCCCTCTCCTTAGGGTGTCGATTCAATGATAGGTTGTGATTCGATGTCCCTTGCTGAGGGCCACATCCCTATCAAGTCAATTAAATTTTCCCTTCCAATCTCAGTGGAAGATGAAACTGAGGAATGGAAGGTGGTGGATATGAAGAATAAGCGGTGCATGAAATCAAAACCTTCAATTGTCTCGGACAAGGCATGAGCCTTTTCTTGCTATGTGTTCTCATCGATACATCTGGGTGGTAGGCCTGTTGTGATGCTGCTGAGTAGCTGCTGTTGTTGTGAAATCATTGTCTGCTACTTGTTTTTTAGCTGTAGGGATGTTGTTCTTGGGATTTAATCTTACCAAAATGATTTCTGTCGATAGGTTGTTTTGTTTTGTCTCAATTTTGATCTCATTTGGATGTGTTGATTATGTAAAATATGGCTTTTGAGTCGTGTTTTAAAAGGGTATAGTCCCTTTCAAAAAATTATTTGTCAATAATAAAAAAACCTTTTTTAGTAAAGTATAAGTTACATGTGTAAACATTAATCCATGCATTCTTTCTTTTAATATGCTAGATCTTCAAATTTATTATTTTAAAATATTGTTTGTATTATAAATGGAAAAAAAATGAAGAAAATTGGTTGTCCAAAAAAGTGTTGAGCTTACGGTTGAAGCTTAATAATCAAGAATACTCAGTATTATGGAGACGATGTATTTTACACCTATAAAGGATTTACCTTTAAAAGTTTATAAAGACATGTGTGATTTACATAGATACAAAGGAACTCCTAAAATGCCATTATCTGGAGAATATTCAACATATACAAATGTTGCTTTTGGTAAATATTTTTTATCTACTGTAAAAATAGTTATTGTGAAAAGCTTAAGGCAGAAACATTTTGCAGCCACTTTTATGCTATTTTGGATTATAAAAGTATAGTTATGAAAATCGAGAAACGTCTCATTATCTATGTTAATTATTTAAAAAATGCATGGATTGAATCATGTGTGACTAGATTTTCTAGTTCCCTCAAAATAAAAGATGGAACTGCACAATCTTTATATGAATCATTAACAAATTTGTTATCAGAAACAAAGATACTAAAATATAGGATAGTAGCATATGCATCAGATGGAGCATCCTCTATGATAGGTTTAGATTGAGGTTTAACTACTAAGTTAAATCGTGAAATACCCCACTTCCAGTGTCCATACATTGTGTGGCACATCGTGAAGATCTTGTTGTGGTAGATGTTTCACACGATTTCCTTGAGATTGAATGCATTGATAAATTTGCAAATAAAATCTATTCATGGTTTTGGAAGTCAACAAAAAGACATGGTGAAATCAAAGAGTTAATGAAATTATTTCAAATTGATGTCAGCATTACTACAATAATTATGGTCAGACTTGTTAAGATGATGCCAACATTACTACAAGAATTCAAACATGGTGGAACAAAAAAGTATGAATGGGAACAATATTTCTAGATCAATTTGGTATGGATTTTCTTGTAGATGTTCTTGGTTAATTAAACAAGCTAAGTCAATGATTTCATGAGGAGAATATTGATATTAATATCATTGGTACTCAATTATATGTACTTATTGAGATTCTTAAAAGGATATTTCTTAAGTACACCTTTGGAACATGTTCTCAATATATTTCTAAATATTTACAAAAGGCTCAAATCGATGTTTGGATTTTGTTGATTGCACAGGTATTTCACATCTACATAGCCTCAAGATTGATTCTATACCTGAAACACTTGGATAGGGAACTCTAGAGGACTACATTCATCTAGGTAAAGCATTTGTTCACAAGATAATCGATTTCCTCAATATTATGTTTGTTGACATGCAAATATTTAATGCTGCAAATATTTTGAGTCCTCATTGTTACTTTGATAAAGAGGATGGATGAGACATTTAAATACAAAGGTGGTTGGGAAAGATATGTGAACAATTTTATGTTGGTGATGCTACAATAAGTTACACACAAAAATGTCATGGAAAATGAGACAGTCTTGTTGTGAATCTACATAAAGCACATCCAAAGAAGACTATGTTCAAGGCATGGGAGAAATTTGGAGAAGATGAAATTTGGAAATATTCATTCCATAATTTAATGAAATTATGGAAAATAGTTCTCACACTTCCTTCAAGTACATCAACATGTGAAGGGGGATTTTCAAGGTTAAGGCGCATTAAAACTATTAAGAGGTATAGAATTTTTCAGGATATATTAGACACATTAATGTTTTTACCTCTTTCTACAACTCAAAATTTTGATATAGTAGATTGGAATGATGTATATGAGGAATGGAAAATAATCAAATATAGTAGACCTCTTCTTTTGAGTAATGCAAGTTGAATATGTAATTACTTTCTTAAATCTTGATTATTTATAAATTTAACTACCTTTCAATGCTTTTGGTTAATTCTTCAATATTTAATAATTTCACCATTTTTTATATTTATTTTATGGTGTCCCCAGGATTTCACCCTAAAATTTGGGACTACCCCTTTTTTAAAAAAATGTTCTTTTCAAAGTAATGATTCATTTTGTGTTTGTTTTTCATGTAGTTGTTTGCATTGCTCTAAGGTATTCTAGAGAGTCATAAAAGATAAATTCGACTAATACCCACATGCCAAAGTTCACTCAATCCCTTCACCAAACTTTTTCTAAAAGTGTTTTATTTATTTATTTATTAAATAAGTATAGTTCTTTTAAAAGTAGATTAAGTTAAAATTGGAGGATTTAGGTTATGTAAAGCACTTCACCCCATCATTATTACTATAGAAAATTAACCTGGGGGAATCATTTTTACAGATCAGCTAATCGGAGAAATTTTTTGAGTAATTGCCCATAGTTTCTTTCGGGTTTTATTTTTATTTATTTTTTTCTCTGTTTTGGTCTTTCTCCATTTTTCATCTAGCAATCCCCATAGGAAATTTTTTCTTTCTGCCAGATGTTTTCCCAGGCCTAGGGTTTTGAAAAACTATCCATTGTTTTTAATTACTAATTAATTTGTCTAAAGGTGACCAGAGCTCAGAATTCCTTCAAGAGATTGCAAAAGGTTGCTTGGTCCAAAAATGTGCAATAATGGATTTTATGAAAATAAGAAAAATACTACCACCAATGTGTAGAGCTCAAGAAAATATGCACTATTAGAGAAAATGACACCTACAACGGAGCCATAGATTGAAAGTCATAGCACTTGCAAGTGATTGTTGCTACAACTTCCTAGACCCTTACCAAAAATGATAAAAAAAATATTATATTCTTGTGTTTTCTTCAACAAAAATAAAAAAATGGAAAGAAATTCTTCTTAGACCAAGTTGCACTTTTTGGAGATGCCGTGACTTATGTTTTTCTATGCCAAAGCCAAGAAGAGAAGCCAATACAAGTCACACTTTTTAGCTTCCCCTTCCTTTAAATTTTCACAGAATTTTAAAAGAGTGGAATTCATAAACCAAGTCACATTTTTGAATTTGTCGAGAAGGATAGAAATTCACACAAGTAATTTAAGTGAAAAGTAGGAATTTTGAGGTTGCTTGGAAGGTGGGAATTTTAGAGCTTCCTGGAAGGTTTTTTTTTCCCACAATTAAATTTAAATCACTTAAGTGGAAAGTGGGAATTTTGGGGCTTCCCGGTAGGGTGAATATTTCCACTTCTTTGCCCTCATGTTTTTTCCACAAAAGCAAGTTCAATCACTTAAGTGAAAAGTGGGAATTTTCGGGCTGCTTAGAAGGGTGAATATTTCCACTTCCTTGCCCTCATGTTTTTTCAACAAAAACAAGTAAAATCACTTAAGTTAAAAGTGGGAATTTTGGTGTTTCCTAGAAGGGTGAATATTCCCACTTCTTTTCCCTCAAGGTTTTCCATAGCCAAAAATTGTGACCCATTTTGACATAACTTATTGCGTAAAAGCTGATTTCTTTTAATCTTTTTTTTAGCAAGGGTTGGCACCAAAGTTAGGGACGAAGTAATTGGAGGAAAAATCCCTGTAGAAGCTTGTGTATGTTCTCCCAATATTCCAATTGAATATTGCATTGAATTTACTTATATTTTCCCTCACCTAGAGTGCTTTCCAGAATTCAAAATTGCTGATATGCAATTACAAATGAAAGGTGCTGATTTTTGTTTGAATTATTAATGGAAAGCATTTTATTGGTGCATGTACTAGATAATAATTGTAAAAGCTTCAGGGATAAAAGGGGAAGACAAGTCAGAGGTAACACCTGCAAACAAAATCACTATCAACTGCTTCTAGATTTAGTTTGGTCAGAATCAAAGGAAAGGATTCAACAACATATAGGAGAAAAAAGCATCTTGAATTCAAGGAAGAGTTATCATTCATTTCTAAGGTAGACGAAGTAGAAGTGCAATACAGGCTGGATCAACACGTAGAGTATGGAAGAAGAACAAGAATGAGAGTGTTACAAATTTCTTCTAATTTCTTTTCCTCTTTCTTCTTCTTTCTCTTATTTTCTCTGAAAAAGTAATTGAATAATCAATTAAATTGTAAAACTTAAGTGATTAGTTTAAAATTTGTTACTTCAAGTTGCTGGAAGTTGTTAAGTAATTAGAAATAGGTGGCAGACATGCATAATAGAAAGTTCTATTTTTAGTTTTAAGGCATGCATGTCATGCAAAGAGAAAGTCAAGGGGATAATACTACGAGATGTTTCCCATTTTTATAGCTTCCACATGTGGAAATTCACTAAAAGTTTCCTATTTTTAGTTTCCCTCTATACACTATAAATAGAGGAAGATCCTATGGGTTAAAGGGGTCACAATTGGTTAATCAACATTCTTGAGTTCAATTTGCTTCTTACTTCTATGTGGATATTTAGATAAACTTTGTGTTATCTGATATTTAGATTAGAAGCTTTTCTTTTCCTTTACTTCTGAATATTGTGAGATCTACTTATTTATTTAATTTATGTGTATGAGACCAACTCTGTAAACTATTAGTTGAATTACATATCTTCCTTTCTTATGTCCCAAATTTCATTATTTCCCCCCTTCTGCAAATACTAATTCATAAACAACTGCTTACTTTCTGCAGAATTGCTAAGTTATGGTTCATGAGCTTTATAATTAAAGTAAATCCCCCCTACAAATAGTTATTAGGATTCGTACTTAGTAGATGATAAATATATTACACGGGCCCCTCACCGGTAAATGAGGGAGATATATCTCATGACTTCCTAGGTTTTTAACTATGCAAAAACTCTAGCCAACATTTTATATCAAATAATAAATATATATTGAAAAGTAATTTTATTTATTTTTCAATTGAAGGGCAATCTATTTTTAATCTGTCACTTATAAAGGGTTAAGCTTAACCTATCCTTTAAAATTAAAGTATGGGGAGCCCTTCAAATTTGATCACTAGACACGACACAAGCATTCAAAAGGAAAGGCTATCAAGAAATGTAGGTTCTACAAAATCTAGAATTAGTATAGGTAACTTTCTGAAACTACTCGAGAAAGGAATTGAATCTTGAGAAATATTCTTAAATATTTAGTTCAAATGTAGGGGAATTTCATGTGCATTGACGGACACTATAGGAAATAATTATTGAACATTTCTGCACCTCTCATTGGATTTATTGAATTTTCTAAAATGTGGTTTTATTTTATAAATATGGAATTAATTTTCTGTATATCACATTTAATTTTTTAAACAGAAATCATTTGAAAATATATATCATCAAAATGGTCCTCATTCAGTTACAAGAACTTATGGAAAAATGGATGAAATAAAATGTAAAAAGTTATATTAGTCATATATTCATACTTCGATGATAGGTCTTTCTTAAGTTAAAATTCTTGAATAACCATATTATTCTTCATTGTAGTCATTTTTCATATTTTTCTTCATTCTATTTCATCTTTCCATCTCCACTAATTCATATTTTTCCTAGGCGCAAAACAAATTTAAGGTAACATTTAATTTTAACCCTGTGAATTTAAATTAATAGAATGAATAAGATATTTTCATATCTATTGTGAAAAACTTTCATTGCCAATTCTCTCCATACTTATAACTATAAAAAATTGTGTATGTAATAGATTATGCGTGTAATAAAGAAAAAATGATGAACGGATAATTAATAACATTCTCTCCCCTATGATTGGGTGATAGACATGAAATTTAATTGCAGACAAAATTCCACTATACTCTTGATACGAATTTTTTTTTAGAAGTATTATATCCGCATAACTTCAAAGCATAAATGACTCCGCAAGTTAAAAATTACATAACTTAATATTGATATATGTTTATATAGCTAGCCATGACAATGGCAAAGGAGATCATACAATTTATATGGTGTTTTTTTTTTGTGGTACAATATTATGAACTGACTTATTGTGTTATAAAATCAGGATTCTCTTCACAAGAGCATGCATCTCGTGCCAGTATGTCAAAAATTCATTTGTATTATGTGGAGGAAAAGAATGTTTTTTTATATGTTTTGAGTCACTCTTCATAATTTCAATGTTTATTCATAATATTATGTATGATTTATCATTGTCTCTCTCCCTTGGATGTATATCATAGTGTTGGTATATAGGAAATGATATCAAGAAAATAAGGTTCTACAAAATCTACAATTGGTATATAAGAAAGTTTTTGAAACTACTACAGAAAGTATCAACTTTCGGAAACTACTACAGAAAGTATTTGAATCTAGAGAAATACTATGAAAGTTTTAGTGAAAATAAAAAGGCATTTCATGTAGGTTGACGGGCATTACTTGAAATAATTATGGAACATTTCAGCACTTCACTAAGGATTTTTAGAAGTTTCTAAAATATGGTTTTGTTTTATAATATGGCATTAATTTTGTATATATCATGTTTTTTTAAAAAAAAAAATTTGTAAATTGTTAGAAAATAAACATATCTTCAAAATGGACCTTATTCGATTAAAACTTATGAAAAATGCACGAAAAAATGTAAAAAGTTATATTACTCATATGTTTATATATTCTTATTCTAAAATTTACAACAATAACCTATCATAACAATTGAGTTCTTCATTAATTCACGATAGAAAAATATGAGAAAAAATTTAAAACAAATTCTTAAAGATATCTATGTCAATCATAGACCATGACATTTCCAAGGTTGTCATTATAATGGATCCAAAATTTAAAAATAACAACTAGAACTTTATATTAGATTGAAATAAAAAAAAACATTTGATTGGGACAAGCCTGAAAACTATTAGTCCAAGCTTTATCATTATACAAAAGAAATGTTGAAGGAATAATCGTAACAGAGAAGCAAGATAAATCATATACCTGATATCCTCTTGGAGTTTGGTGGGACACCATGTAGAAGGCAATACATAGCAGATAAGATTCGTATTATCCAAGGCTCAATCAGCCAAACCATCTTCTACCTTATTCCTTTCACGAGGAATATTATTGAACTAAAATTATTGAGCTTAATTTCTCTCAACAGTAATATTTTTTCCCTCATGATAGTTTTTCGAGCCTCGAATGCTAAGATTTCATTCTCGAGCCCTAATCGTGTGGGAAATGGCGGCGTCAGCTCTTCTTAGACCAGGGCGGTGGACGACATGGCTGGATAGACCCTGCAAAGCCCAAAACTTCATCGACCTTAATTTTTAACCAACACTGGGTTTGGAATGAACATGGGCTCATGTCCAAGCCTTGGTATCCGTCTTTTGATACCTACCCGGTTTGATTTTGATTACCTGATTTCCCACTTTAGCTTTGGAACAGATCTTGTTTTCTTGCTATAGGGTATACTCTAGGCTCATGTGCGGCTATTGATGGGAAGACCTCCATCCAAACCCATACTACTCATGCATGAATCCTTATAGATATTAATACCTCCCAAGCCTTACCAACAACAATTAATTTGCAAATCGGTCAAAGACTATGGGTGCAGAGGTTAGAGTACGAAGGACTTTCTTTCAGATGTCGGTGTTTCTTCAAAACTGGCCATATCAAAAAAGAATGTGAGCATTCAAACAGTAGACCAAACCTACATGGTGGAAATATTCTCTACCAGATCATCTAACAATCAATACCCATATAGAACCGATTGTATAACCCCCAGAAATTGACTTACCTGGCATGGAAGAGCTTTCACACATTACAAAGAAGAAACCTCAAGATTATTCTACTTGGGGTGTTCATTCAGCGATAGATTGTGATTCGAGGCCCATTGCTGAGGGTCACTTGCCTATCAAGTAAATTGAAGTTGTTCTTCCAATCTTATGGAAGAATAAAATAAGGAATGGAAGGTTGTGGATAGAAAAAATAAGGTATACACTAAATATAAACCTTCCATTGTCTTAGCAAAGGCATGATCCCTGGCCTATTGTGTGCCTTCATCATTGCATCTGGGATTTAGGCTTGTTGTTATGCTACTGAGAAGTCGTTCTTGTTGTGACATAATTGTTATCTAGCTGTAGATTTGATGGTTTTTGGATGTGATCTTGGCAGAATGCTTTCTATTGTTGGGTTGATTTGATAAATCTAAATTGTGATTTTTTTATTTTGTAGTAAATTTTAATCTACCTTTTGAGTCCTTCTGTACAAGGGTATAGTCCCTTTCAAAAAACTATTTACCTATAATTTAAAAAATATATCTTGCGGTATTTTAATCAGCCAAACCTCTTTATCAACTTGCGAATTGGGAGAAGAACCACCATGTTATTTTTATCCAGAAGCTTCATAAGATTTTTGAGTCTAATTCAAATCAAAATTTCTACCACCCACTTTTTAAAGCCTCTGGTATGCCTTTATAGACAACTTTTACCTCAGCAAGATTATTAGTAGTAATACTCTTGTTCTTTACAAAAAGGAACTGTACATCACTTTCTTTATTTCTTCTAGTACCTCCCATAACAACTCTTGTTAGGTTTCCTCTAGAAGCTCCATATGTATTCAGTTCACCATAACCCAACATAACATCTTTGTATAGATTTTTTCTTACGGATTCCTTGTTAAACTCAAAACAAGGGAAAGTAGCTTCCATAGGGTCAAGAGATAGTTGATTAAAAATATGATCCCATTACGTAGAAAGAGTATGAGGTATAGATACCTTATGTTTTAGATTTTAAGCTATATTGATTTTAGTTTTCTACAGATAAAAGATCCATCATGGTTGATTTTTCAGAAGATTCTACTATTTATTTCTTTACAAATATTCCATAAGAGAAGAGAGATACCACTTCGTAACGTCAGGAAATGATGTTTTCTTTTAGGGAGAAGCCTCCTCCTCTCTTTGAAATCCTACTCCAAATAACTAAAATTGTTCTAATGTAGTTTAAACATAGTTGAAATATGTTGCACCAAATTGAAATAGTCAAGGGGAAAAGGAAATAAAGATGAGTAGATGATTCTTCAACATCTAGGCATAAAATACATATAAAAGGTCCATAAAATTATTTATTCATGTAAGATGGTACCTTCTTAGAAATAATATTTGAATAAGAATCCAAACAAAAAACTAAATTTAGGCCACATACCCGGCTGTCATGAATTCTTAAAGAGAAACTTAAGAGGATAGGGATTATCTCTCATTAAGGATGCATAGCCAGTGGACATAGTATAAAAACCAGATGAATCAGGTGATCCCCATCCAAAATTATATAGCAATGAAGAAGAATAAAGTGGATGATCCTTGAACACATTATACAACAAGATATGAAAATCATGCTCTATAGCTAGTGGCCATTTAAATATCAAAATTCACTCTCTTTCTCTCTCCCAAGGATGAGTAGATGGTATAACCTAGTGGGATACCTTAATTTTACCAATTTCATGAATTTGCTTCATTATAGGCTTGAACTACATAAATTGAAGGATGAGAGGGGATTGTCCATCCCAAGAATTGGTCAGAAATTTAGCAAATCCCCTGCTGTTAACAATCCAGAAGAGCTTCCTTTCAATAATTTCCTCTCCCATTCTAATAAGCATCAAGGTTGGGGAACCCTTAGTAGGAAGGGGTGATCTACTAATTTTCTCCAGCTGGTTATCTTTAGCATACATTTCTCTAAAAGTAGTAGCTCATAGGTCATTAGGATAAAAAAACATCCTCCAATATAGTTTTGCATCTAAGGCTTTAGTTTGCTGAGGGGAAGATCTAAATCTTAACCCACCTTCCTTTTTTCTCTAGAAATGTTTTTCCCATTTAGCTAAGGAACTTTTTTTCTTTCCTTGAACTTCACTCCATAATAAATTCTAACAAATAGAGTCAACATGTTTTGAAATCTTCCCAAGAATATTAACCAAAGAGGCAACATAAATCGATATAGCTTGTAGGATAAATTTGAAAAGTCATCCTTCCTCCTAAGGAAATACATTTATTAGTCAAATTTTGTAATGTTAGTTTAAACTTGTTGATTAACGAATGCCAATATTTTAACTTTATAGAAGCTAAAGGAACCCGCATATATTTTAAAGGAAGCACTCCCTTTTTGAAATTGAAGATATTCATAATTTTTTCTTCTTGACTTCTCTAATAATGGAAGAAGAAAACACTAGATTTTCCTTTATTCACCAGCTAACCAGTGGCTACCGAAAAGGTATGCAAAACCTTGTGGATTTTTTTAGGTTCTAAAGAGTTAGTTCTTCCATCTTGCATAAAATCATCAAAAAATTGGATACATGATAGAAGGTGAATATTTTTAGTGAGCTGAATTCCACATATTTTCTTTTCCTAAAAGGATTTCATGGAAAGTCTTCACTTATATTTTGCCAAAATAATGAATAAAAAAGGATATATAGGATCACATTTCCGAATTCCCCTAGAAGCTCCAAAGAATTATAAAGGAGAGCCTTTATGTAAAACAACAAATCATACTGAAAAACCAAATTAAGAAACAATTCTGCAAACGAAATCCCAATAAAATTTACCATAGGCCTTGGATAAATCCAATATGATAAACATTGTCGGGTTTCTCTGAATATGCATCCAGTGCAAATTTCCCTAAGCTATTACAATCTCATTAGGAATATGATGACCAGGTACAAATCCTCATTTCTCAAGAGAAATAATCTTGTGAAGAATGGGTTTTAGTCTTTTTGCTATAACTTTAGTAATAATTTTATAAAGCACATTGCATAAGGCTATCGGATGTACACCTTATTATCTTTAGGAATAAGAGAAATGAAATTCTTATTAATTTATTTAAACATATTTTTCACTAACCTTACTTCCACAACCACTTGTAAAAGGTCCCCTTTTATAAATGTCCCAAAAGGCCTAGAAAAAATCAATGGGGAAGCCATCCGGACCAACAGTTGTACCTCTTTTCATACAAAATAAAATACCTTAGAGCTCTTCAACCATAACATGTTAAGTTATCATTTTATTCTCTTATTGATAGGTTCTGTTAGGTAAAATGTTCAGAAGTTATTATTGTGAGTCCTTATCTAGAGTTTGAGAGGAAAACAAGTTCTAAAAATATTGTTCGACAACCAATTGCAACCCCTTAATTGAATAAGCCTTTGTTCCATCTTATTTGGAAAGGGAATCAATATAATATTGAGCCCTCCTTTTGCGAGCAATATTTTATAGAATAAAGATAATTTTTTATCTCCCTCCTTTTAACCATTAAATCCTAGATTTTTGCTTCCACATAATTCTTCTCTAATATCCCATTCTTGTAATTCTGCTTTGAGGTTACATTTCTTCTTGACAAGATCTAAAAAGGATCCAAATGACAGTGAAGAGAACTAATATCACCTAGTTGTTCACGAATATTTGATTTTGTTCCTTAATATTCCAAAACTCATTCCAATTCCAAACTTTAATCTTGACTTTAAAGTAGGACAATATCTTGAAAAACATAAACATTTGGGTTTCAAACCTGGGTTTTCCTTCCAACCATTATTGCTTAACATACTTAGCAATATCTTTATGACGAATCCACATTAGCTTAAATTTAAATCGATCTTTGCAAGGAGCAGTTCATCAAATTTCTAATCTTATCGTGTAATGGTGAGACCCACTTCTATTAGACCCACTTTTATTGAGAACCATTATCACTTAAATTTTAAATGTAATATCATGTTAAAACTGACAATGAATTCCCTCACGGGATCATGAGGATATTTATTCATTTCAATCAATTCGGGATTAAATGGCATGTAAATATATATCTGTCTTGAACCTTACATCTAATTTAGTGTGCATTCATTCCTATTTGGTGATTAAAGTGGCTAGAAGTCCTGTTTTTCATTTTGTTGCATCTCAACTCTCAGTGTTGGCTTTTGGAGAGCTAGTTTTTCAATGCTAATCACACTATAAGGTTGTTCTGGATCTCCAAAGGTAAATTCCATATTTTCATCCTATTGTTTGGTCTCCAAAAACTCAATCTATAGAAAAAGATGCATTCAAAAAGCTCTTGTTATTAGAAGATCTTTTTCATGAAATTAGCAGTTCACCTTTATGAAAAATTTCCCACAATATATTGAGAACCTAATCCCATGCAATATATTTTTTCTTCATTATTTTATTTGTGTCTAGTTATGTAGAAATAATTTTCAATTCTCCCCTATTTGTCTTTGAATTTGTCAAACAAACTATTTGTTCTTTAATTATTCCCCATGCGAGATTACATAAAGTTTGAATATCATTTACATCTTCAACTAGAAGTGTGAAACTATCAAATGTTACAAGTGTGGGGGAAAGTGGATATTTTTTTCTCCAGATGGAGATACAATTTTTCCTTCATGTTCGCACTCCTCTTGATTTTTTTTCAATGAATAAAATCATGTTTGCAATTTCTTTGTTAAAATTAAATGAAGACTAGAGAATTCTATTGTCCTTATTCTTCATCCATGTCGTCAAGGTAAAAAAAAAATCTTCTTCTTCATAGTGTCAATCAGAATAATAACTCTCTTGAGCATGTCATACTTCAATTTTTAGGAATCATTCTTTATGAACAACAAGGATTCCAATGTTTCTATGCCACTCCTTCAAATGTTTGAATCTTTCTTGTAGATTCTCCAACTCTATAAACCACCTTTCCATAGGTAATATGACTTCTTCATATTCATGATAATAAATATGCTAACTTATTGTCATTGGTTGAGATCAAGGAGTGTTAATGGATGGAAAAACGAATGGGTACTACCTTGTGGTTTATTCAAAAAAATGAGATTTTAGGCATAGTTGCATGCATTTAGATTCAAATTATGAACGGAAGGTTGGATTTTTTTCTTTTATGTGAGTGGTTTGTGTGATTGAATAGAGATACTATATGATTGTTGGGAAATATTACCCCATACATAGGCTTGTCTTAGACTAGATTCTCTAACCTCTATTTCTTTGACCAACTCTTGCATCCTCTTTAAGTTTCTCTCCATGATTTCTACTTTCTATTGAGTGTTAATATACCAAATTTGGTGAAGGATATTGCCATGTACAAGGTTCTCTAAAACCATAATTTCAAGCACTTGATGTTTCAATCATCTCCTTATCTTTCTTCATGTTATCTTCTTTGTCATGCATCTTGTAATGCGCATCAAAATCATGAACAAAACTATATCTTCCAAACATATATTCATGTTATTGAAAATAATCATGCTTAGTAGAAAATATCTATACATTAGATTTATCATAGTATACTTCATATCCATGATTTCCAAAAAAATGGAAGTGCATGGAAGAGGATTATGATTTGGTTTATGTGCATGAAAGTGAGAGGAAGGGTCTAAACAATGATAGGAATAATCCATCGATAAATAAATTTGTAGGAACAAGTGAATGAGGGTGAATATATTTAGAAATGAATCATTTTAATCAGTGAATAATCCAAGTTCTCTAAAAATAAGAACACACAAGATTCATATAATGAACCTATATCTGGTGAATGGAAATATTTATATAAATTACTGCATAAACTATACTAATTCAATTGGGGCCTTCCTTTTAATGCTATTAGCTTTCTTGATCAGTGTTTTATACACATCCATAAATGATTATCAAAGAGGAAGACATGGGTTTAATTCTCTCTCCCACTCATTTTAGAACCCTAGTTGGAAATGAGGATTCAAGGTATGAATTACTCTAAGACATCTAACTTTAGGTGGGATGCATATGACCTAGTGTTCACTTACAAAAGAACTAATGTGTTTGGAAAACCACCTATTATAATTTTGATGTTGGATTTTTTATCTAGATGCGTAATTTGTTTATTGTATTTTAGACCTGAAAGTATTGATTTGTAATGAGGATCGTCTATTGGTATTTACAATGGTTATAACATATCTTATTATTCATAAAAAACTCAAAAAGGAAGGGTAGGGAGGATAAAGGTAATAAACTCTCATTCAACTTATAAATATTATAGACACTTTTATCTTAGGTAAACACAAACAAAACTAGAGAAAACAAGAATTAGTGTCAACTCATTTCTTTGTAAACTCCAAGTAATCAGTAAAAGTAGTACATAAGAAGAATGAAAATTCAACATTAATTAAGAAAATAACAAAATTTCATTTACATTGTATATCAGAGGTTAACTAGCTTAACAATTGTTGAATCTAATCAGATTCAAAAAACCAAACTTGACTTAAAATTTAATTCACCACTTTACTTAATAAATTGATAGAGATTACTATCTAGATTATGATTACATGAACGAACAATTAAGAAACAAAGTAAGAAACTCACAAAACTTACAAAGTTCCAAAATTGTTCTTGGTGTATTGAATTTATCTCTAAAAGATTTTATAGCTAATTGACACAAAATTATAGAAAGAGTCTCTTCATACTAATTGCGTGTTATGAAACTGCTAAAATAGAAATCCAATCTTAAAATAACTCAATGTAAAGTCATCAACTAACTAAAGCTAAAAAAAAAGTCAACATGCTCATATTTTACATTGATTGAAGATCTCAAAATATCCCTTCTCTGTTGAAAATTAGACTTGTACTTCAGATTTGAATTTTGATCGATTGATCTAGTGTTCGCAATAGCTTCAATATTAAAATCCCTACTCCAAAATAACTCCACATGTCTTCGAAACTTAAAAATAAAAGTTTATTTCTAGTTTTGGGTTGCCTCGATGTTAAAATTGGAGTTTTTGATGTTCTAAATCAATTTAAAATTGACTTAATTTTTCTTTAGAGTGGCATCTCCCCCAATTTGGTTCCAAGTTTCTCTTTAATTTTTCTTTGAATACCCCCTCCATGATTTATGTTTTATTTCTCAAGTTATCATTGTCTCATTCTTTTACCAGTTAATTAATCGATTAATAAACCTTATATTAAAGCCCCTTAATATGATTCTTCTTTTTAATTTAAATTTGTTTCTTTTGTGATCCAAACATATATATTTAAGAATTATATGTCATTTATGCCGATGACTAACATGTGCAACGAAATGGTTCCTGCATGTATCCTGAATCTTGTCTTTGTGTCTTACCATATTCTTTAACCCCAACATTCCAGTAATAGCAGATGGGCGCATAAATTTTTCAGTTTCAAGCTTCATGTATATTTTGTCTCCTTATCGTTGATCAACACGTAGTGGGGATAGGTGTTTTCTTGCTACGTAAAACACTTGAGCTTCTCAGTGTATTCCTGCATCCATCAATGACAAAAATGTGGAAATATCGGTGCCTTGTTTCTACTCGACTTCCTGGTGATTAGCCTTCACATGTGAATGACATTTTGCACGGAGTGGTGCTTTCGTATCTTTTTCAAATTTCTCGACCATTGTGATTAACCGATGACTAACATGTGTATCATATCAGTGCTTTGTGCCCACGTAAAACAATTGAACTCCCTTCTTTGATTTCATATCCTCTAAGTACTTCAATGAATGGCAAGTGTATCGTATTAGTAGCTTTAATATCCACATGGAAGAATAAGGGAAAAAATAATTTGATGGTCGTTGGTCTTCTGTAATTGTGAAATCAACCGATCATTTTCTCATTTCATGATTACTTTGTCTTCAAAATGCTTACCATCTCACCATTCTTTTTGAGTCTATGACCTACACAACATAAGACACTAAAAGTATGCCTATGAAAACATGTCAAATTGATAAATTTAGGAAAACTTGGCCATGATCACGGTATAACCATATAATTATGAACCAAGTATTTTTGAAAGCATACTTGCAATGTGTTATAATATACTCTTATAAATCCTTGCAAGGATTAATTTAAATTTCTTATATAATATTTTATTTGATTTAACATTCATTTTTTTAATGAGAATCTTATCAAAGCTTCAAGTGGGTCCCCTATTTCATGTTGGGGTGTGTTATGGTCATAACAAAATGTTTTATAAATCTAAATATTTTATTTTTTTCATCATTTTTTATGAATTTTGCGGAAGATGATACATTAAATTTCTCTCAAATCATAAGGAATTATTTGCCCAAAAATTTTAGTATTGTCAATTTAAAAAAAAAAAATTGTTGATATTTTTATAAAATTAATCATAAGTTTTCTAATTTCATAGTTTACATAAAGCATTGGGTCAAATGGCTAGTTTACAACAGTCGTTGCATCCATATTCCCAAAAACTGATAGGAAAAAACTTCAGTTTGTGGATTCACTAGATACTTAACATCTCTAAGTATCGAAATCTAGATCAAATTATACTTGGAAAAGAAATAATAACAGAAGATGACCCTGAATACTATGATAAGCATCATAGATAAGGTTTGATGTTGTTGAATCTTTCACTAGATGGTAATTTGATTGTAGAAGTTAGAAATGTAACTAGTTCTTAAAAGATTTAGATAATTCTAATATTAAAGTACCTGACTTGAGAAGCGGTAGAGTAATTTAATTAATTATTTTATTTTCCACTAAAATCTAGGGGGTGGTTTGATTTCTGAATTATTTTTGCACTTGAAGGAAATTTGAGATTAGCTAAAAGTAGTGAATTACTTGTAGGTGAGAAAAAAATTATTTTTCTAGTACAACAAAAAATTCTTACTTCATTTAACTCATTTATGTAGTCATTTCATATAATCTTGGAGATACAAGATATTTATTTTGAGAATACATAAACACTTCTCATGTAGAAGGATAGAAGGTAAACTCATGTAGTTTTCTCAACATCAATAGATACATGGAGTGCATTCATGGAACGGCCTAAGGGAAAGGAAATCAATGGAATACAAGAAATTACAAAAAGGTAACTTGTAAAAATATTGTAAGTGATTATAATATATCCAAATGGAAATGTTTTTATTGCAAGGAACCAAGACATGTTAAGAAGGATTATAGAAATTGATAAGAAGATATTACTAATGTGAATAAGAAGTCTAGACATGCTAATGTTGCAAAAAATGTAGAAGAAAACAATTCTATTAAATTTATATTTACACCATCACATGACAATTCGAGTGATTCAAGCACATGGTTTTATGAATCAGTAACATCTCGACATTTTACATGTCATAAAGATTAATATGTATATTTCATTGAGGATATTAGTACTCGTGAAACTATTTCCTTTCGTGATGGATGGACACATGATGATAAACAGTTTAGGGATTGTCAAGGTATAGTGAAAAATAAATACAAATATACATTTTGTAATGTTATATATGTACCTAATATGAACAAGAATTTCTTATCTATCAATGAAATCACCAAAAAATAACTAGTAGTTAAATGTGAAGGAAACAAATGCATGGTAACTACACTCAAAGATGATATAATTTTTATCAATAAAAGGTAAGGGTCCTATACAAACTTATTTATCCACAATCAACAGAACATTATGTTTTAGAAACAATTGAGAAAACTAGTACTATGTGGCATGAAATATATTGTCATTTTGATTATTAGTATTCAAATTTCTTGAGAGAAAAACATAACTTGAATGAAATTCCATTTGTTAAATAAGATCAAGATATATGTGTTGGATGTTAGATTGGTTAGCAGGTTTGGAAACCATTTCCTACATATAAAGAACGGAGAGCAGAAAATGTATTATACTTGGTATACATAGATTTTCATTGTCCCATGCAAACTAGTACACTATCTGGTGCATTATATTTCTTATTGATTTTAGATGATTGTAATTTAAAAATGTTTGTGTAGTTTTTGAAGAAAGAATCATATTATTTTTCTAACTTTCTTACAAAATAAGGTATATACAAACTATATACCATTCTTTATGTGCTCCACAAGAAAATAGAGTGGTGTAAAAAATAAAAAAGGAATGTTATAAAGATGTCAGACTGTACGGTGAAAAGCTGAAATATACGTTTTTAAATACCAGGAAAAAGCTATAAATTGTCCAATGTACATCTTAATGAATATAAGTCCATATAAATCTATCTAAGACATCATTTCTGAAGACAAATAGTTAGATAGAAATCTTGATGTAAGTGAGTTTGTAATATTTGGTTGTCTTTCTTTAGCATTAATTCCTAACTAAAGAAAAAGGAGTGTTTTAGATGCTAAAAGTAAAAATTGCTTATTTGTGGGATATATTGAGCAACACAATGTATGTAGATTAATAAATATCTTTATAAATATATTTATTATTAGTAGATACGTGAAAATAGATGAGAAAGATGGTAAATATATTGATGCTAGTAATATTTGGATTCATATTTATTATTATTAATCAATTTCTAGTCCTAAAGTGGAATAGACTATAAAAGATCCACACCACAAAAGTCAAGCTCAATAAAAGGATCCTGTAATACAAAAAAAATTCAATTATTGAGTTAAAAAGGACCAAAGTGCACTATAGAATAGTGTAGAATGTTTGAGAATATGAGATTCAATCATCATTAGAAGGAAGATCTATGAGATTGATGGAAAAAGTAGTTGAAAGCAATGAATAAATACATTTTTCTTTCAATTCATCCATTTAATAGATATATGAGCCACATACTTATAAGTAAATGGAAATTGATAATGAGAATATAAATGTGCAGGTATAGTATGATGCTTTAATGAAAAATGAAACTTGGCGTAAGCCATAATTACACCTAGATAAGAAATACATTGGTTGTAAACAGATTACAAAGTGAAATGTAAGTCAGATGGTTGCTAGACAAATATAAATCTCTTGTTACTAATATATATGCATATGAAGAAGGAGTGAATTATAAAAAACTCTCTCTTTGAAAATAAAAATGCTAAAATTTATTATTATTATTTATATATTACTAATTCAGTTAGTAAATATATCAAATGGATGTAATAAATGGCTACCTAAAGGACGTATACATTACATAACCACAAGGATTTTAGATTCCTAGAAAAGAACATCTAGTTTGCATGTTAGTAAATTCCTTATACTGACTTAAGTAGGATCATGGATTTTAAAATTAGTAAATACATTAGATATTATGGTGTTAAAAAAAATTGATATAGAATATATGCTCATTGTCATATTTATAGGTGATAGCATTGTGATTCTAGTTGTTTATTTTTTTTATTTTTCCATCACTCGAATCAATATTGCTTTAATTAAATAGGTGAAATATGAAATATATTCTTCATTTGAAATGACTAACATAGGATTTCTTCAATATTCTCTAGGTTTGGAATTTTTGCAGTGTTATAATTTTGGCTATACTATTTATGTTCTCAAAAAAATTGAAACATGTTCTCAATTTTGTTTAGGAGATGGATATAACTCAACTAGTGCATTTGAATAGATTGGCCAAAGTATTCCTAAAGGCCCCTCCATGTTATATCCCTATATGTATCCTTATACTTGTGTTGTGTCCCTATCTTTTATATATATATATATATATATATATATATATATATGGGAACCATGAGCTTCCCTCATTTCTAGTCCTATATCTATAACATCCATATGAATTGGAATACTGCATATGTGATATGAAGAAGGTATAATGAGTTCCAATAACCATTCACTCTTCCCCGAATAACACGGAGATGGAACCCCCATCAAGATACTTGGGGTATCTATATATCTATGCAGGTCATTTCACTATCTATTTGTATGGAAAGGGCATGTGGCCCATATGTAGATAGATAAGGGGTCCTTGAATTTTATATTAGCTCTCCATATAATTGGATTTGAAGTTGGTCCTCTTTTCATTACTCTTATAAAATTAATCTTGTTATTCTTTTCTTCTGTTTTCAATGCTATTTTATAGGAATCATATAGAATTTGGATCTAGAGCATACTCAATTCATGTTGTATATTATAACTCAATCCATTTTCATAAATTGTACCTTATATACTTCAAACTATTTTTATTCCACCAATATTAATATCTTGTAAATTTCATTGGTATGCTCTTTGAAATTGTGATCCTTTTGTCTTAGTTTTTGAATCATTTGAAATAGTCCTTGGACATGATATATAGGAAGAAATTTTTGTTTAAATTTCTTCACTCTTTTATTCAAGTTTTTTATCTTTTGGTTTCCTTTCTTTTATATATAATTTTATAGGTGATATCAGCAAATCAATGTGTGTCTATCTATATTAATTTTCATGATTTTGGTGGAGTGTTATAACCATAAGAGTTAATAAACTTGTTGAATCACATGGAAAAACTATTTTAGTGGAAAACCCTTTTGAGGAGAAGAAGGTTAACTTGACATGCACTAATGTTTCTAAAATAGAATTTATCTACTTGGATCACTTGTAAAATTAAATACAAAGGAAAGGAGTGCACAATATAAAAAATTAGAATAAAATGTTTAAGAAGTTGAATGAAATTTTTCTTCCTGTATATTATTCTCAGACACTATCTCAAAGTTTTCAAAACCTTAGAAAAAATAATTGCAACATCAAAGAATATACCAATGAATTTTACAATCTATCAATCTAGTGGAACATGGAGATTATGAACCACATAAGGATTTTATGTATGTAAATGGTTTGAGTTATGAAATATATGATGAATTGAGTATGCTCTAGATCCATATCCTAGATGGAATCCATCAAAGTGATTTCAAAATAGAAGAAAGGCACAAGAGGATTAATTTTAGAAGAATAGTGGAGAGAGAGCCATCATTATCTCTAATTAGAGGGAAAGGAAAACTAGATTCCATAAAGGGTGAAACCTTTAATCCAGAAGGATAGGAAGAATCTAGTCAAGGTCATGGAATATACCAAAGAGGTAGAATTTTTCATAGTATTAGGATATAGTGGAGGAAAAGGTTGAAATATACCCCAAAATTAGTAAACGTTTTATAAATGTTGTGAATAAGGTTGCAAAGATGTTATGTTTTTACATTATCCTACATAGGAGATAGGAAAACTAAAGAAGGCGTGAGAAAATTTAATTGAAGATGAAGAAGAAGAGGAAACGGAGGTTGTAATATACCTAGGAGAAAACCTCATGATAAGGAGGATGATGATCATCCCAATAAAAGAGAAAGAACATGATAGTGTTGGCAGTGACCCTTAGATGCAAACATACATATTTTCAACAATATGTAGCTCTAAAGTGAAGGTATATAAAATAATCATTGATAATGAAAGTTTTGAAAATATGGTCTCAAATGTGATTTTTGATAAAATAATTTTTATACATTGGAAACACATGTATCCCTATCACATATCGTGTTTCAAGAAAGGGAATGAGGTAACCATACATAAAATATGCTTAATTGAATTATCAATTGTGTATACTTACAAAGACGGGTAGTGGTGTGATGTTATCCAAATGGATGGATGACATATATTAATTGAGAGGCCTTATAAATATGAAATAATGGTTACCAATGACTAAGGGAATAACACTTATGCTTTTTTGGAATACGATGTAAAGATGGTATTTTTACCCTTGAAGGAAGAATACTAGAGTTAGGCATTGTTGGATAGAAATATTTTTTATGTAGAAATGGAATAATTTGGTTGTTTTTATGCCTTTTTGGAAAATAAAGGTGAAATAAAATCATTTGGTATGCCCATTATATAAAAAGAGTTGATAAAATAATACATTGATGTCATAATAGATGATCTACTAAATGGTTTACCACCAAAGAGGGATATACAACACAATATTTATTTGATCCTAGAATTGCCCCTTTCAAATGAGGCACCCTGTAGGATGATCTAATATAGAGTGAGGAGTTGAAAAACCAAGAGAAAAATTTGAGAAAAAAGAGGTTAATTAGAGAAAGAGTGATTCCATGCATGACTTTCAACTCCCAAAAAGTATGGAGAATAGAGAATGGAGAATGTGAATTGAGACTAGGGCGATAAATAAAACCGTAATTAAGAATAATTTACCAATTTATAGATTGGGTGATAGGATGGATGTGCTAGTGAGAGCTTGATATTTTCTTAATATTGACCAATGGAGTGGGTACTACTAGATCCAAAGTTGTAAAAAGGAGTAATTTAAAACTAATTTCAAAAATATATATGCGTTTTTGGAGTGGATGGTGATTTCATTATGTTTATCTAATGCACCGAATCAATTTATGACGTTTATGAGAATAATATTATGAGAATATAATGGTATGTTTATGGTTTTTTAGCTTTATGATACTTTAATATTTAGTACGAAAATGGAGGAACACCTATTGTATTTGAAATTGATTTTAGAATTTTTACAACAATAATAAATTTATAAAAACATTAAAAAGTGTATATTTCTTCAAAAAGTTATTTTTTTGTGTATATCATCTCAGAGGACGAGGTGAGGATAGATGAAGAAAACATTAAGAAAATTTTGTAATTTTGTATTCCAAGGAATGTGAAATAGGTTCACAGAACTATTATATCTTGGTAAATGTTAATAGGAATTCCATCAATATTGTTAGTAGCATTTCCACACCCATAATGGAGTGGATGAAAGGAAATCATTTTGTATGGAGTAAGGTAATAACAAATACTTTTTAATTAGTGATGAAGAAAGTAGAAAAATGACATTTTATAGAAAGGTATTTGCAGCTGATTGTGATTACACACATGCGGGGATTGGAGCTCTATTGAGTCAATAAGAATGAACTATAACATTATTCATTGAAAATCTAAATGAGTTTAGAAGGAAATTCCATACTTATCATGTGGAATTTTATGTTATCGTTCAATAATTAAGACATTGGAGACATTACTTGGTAGATAAGGATTTTTTAGTCTCTATTGAGATGAAGAAATGAGGTATGTGAGAACACACAAGGAACTATATAATAGTCATACAAATTAGGTTTCATATTTATAAGAATATATTCTTGTATTCAAGCACAAATCAACTAAGCAGAATCAAGTTACTTGTTAAATGAGTAGGTGTGTAGTATGTTGTTGATAATAATGGAAAATGAAAAAGTATGGTTTGAGGTAGTTAAGGATGTGTATGAAAGTGGTAAAGAGTTTTGTGATATTGTTAGAAAGTGTAAGGAACCTATAGGGGGTAGTGGTTCATGTGATTATTTTATGTAATATGTCTATTTATTTAGCAGAAAGTAGTTTTTCTTCCCTCTTACATTAATGATAGAAAACATTATAATAGAATTACATATTGGGTTGTTAGATACTTTGATATAAGTAAGCCAGTTTCTCTTGTGGTGGAGAATTATTATAAGATAAATATAATGAGGGACATATTTAGGATTGTGTCAAAATTGACAGTTTTCCAAATGGCTAAGGGACATACACATAATATTAGATTGTATATGGTTATTACATGTCCCTACAGGGCTGTAGGTCGATTTGAATATGAATTTTGTGTTGGGACATCCTTGTACTCACAAAATCGTGCACTTTAGACATTTATTTATCCTGGTATTATACTACTATTTAGAAGGTTCTCAATGGAAAAAAGTTGTAATTAACCCCCATCTTTTGGCCATCTTGTTTCATTTTTTTTTTCATTACTGACCCTTTTCCTCCACATGCCCAGTCTATTTTGGTCAATTCCCAACATTTTTATCCTCAACTACGTCACCCATATTATTACTGGCAAACTCGTGGGTTCCCTGCTCCCACCATGGGTGCCCCAATCCTTCTAGAGATTTCCCTCTTATTTTTGGGCTCTTTCTAGCTGTTTGAAATCTTTATCTTTCTTGTGGTCATCCTTTTCAGAGTTAATTATGAATCCATACCAAGAGAACCCTATAAATATAAAGTTATGAGACCATAATGAGAGACCTACATCACTTAATTCTATCACTCCATCTAGAGTTGCATCCATCTATTGCATTGGAGATCAATTACATCCACATAGCTCCATCATCAAGGCACAAGGCTGGGACATCTGCATCAAAATTCATTGGGGAAGGGATTCTATTCTATTCTATTCCATGCAAAACTTCTATTACATTTTCTACACTTATTTATTGCTCACTACTTCACAAAGTATGACTTGCACAAGATAAACCTAGGGCATGTTCACACACACTTGCACATAGAAGTACATCGGCTTTGAGATGTAGTGTAGTGCTCAGTTAGTAAGTCCACCATTGTGGTAGCTGATGTCAGTCTGAACCCTTCATATGAATATTTTTTTAATGGTTAATTCTTCTTTTGAAGTCTTGCACGTATTTCTTCCATTTCATTTTTTTTGGCAACATCCGGCATGACACAATGAAGTTGATGCGACATATAATGAATATTTTAGATCACCTTTCAGCTCTATGGAGATAAGACCTAGATATTTTTTTGTAGACCAGGGCACCCAGATTGCACACCAGAGCAGCTATAGGTGCCCCAGTCCTTCCACTTCATCGAACCAGATTTGGGCACTCCTACATAGTCATTATTGTTCCTGATTTTATAGTCTCCTCTATGACATAGTCCTTCCACTTCATCGAATCAGATGAATTCTTTCAACTATCTTCTTTCACATTTGGGATTTCTATTTTCATTATTTTTATTACTTATTTCATTTACATAATGTCTTAGTGCATTTGTTTACTACATTTATATCTCCTCCAAGATTAGATTAACTATCCCTTACCACATCAAGTTATTTACTTTTAGTTAATCAGTTTAGAGAACTTGACTTGTTCATTCACACTTCTACCTTCTTCATTCCTAGGCTTTATTCATCATGAATATATAAATCAATCATTATTTTTATTGTGAATCCTGATTTATTACATAGAGTACAATGTTTTATTGCTACTATATGTATTCGTGAAGACATGCATCCAAATTCGGTTTATCAAGCATTTGCTGATGCATTTTCTCCACATCTAGTTTTCAAGTCTAACATTCCTGCTGATGTTCACACTTTTTATAATAACCCACCTTTGCATATCATATATTTTATTCCTAATTTCACTATTAAGTGTACTCTTAGTAATAATGGATCTGAGCGCAGCTTGTGTCCTATGTCATTACCTGAAGTTTTAGGAATCTCCACTCGTGACGTCAGCCCATCTAGTATTTCATTGTGTGCTTGCGATGGTTTTTTCTGTCCATGTCTTGGTCACATTAAATTTCCCAATATTATTGTCCCAAAAACTATCCATACTATCTCCCTTATTGTTTATTTCCTATTCTCCTACAACTATCTTTTTAGTAGGCCATGGCTTCATGTCATGCAAGTGGTCACCTCCATTGTACATCATTGTGTCAAATTCTTACATGAGGACATGGAGTATAACATATTTCATGACCGTGACCCCTTTCAGCATTGCGACCGATCTCCTAATACTAGTTCTTCTATTCCATGCATAGATATCATATACAAGCCCAAACATATCAAATAACCACCCCACCTACCACCGTTTGATGATATCATTTTTGTGATGGATGCAGTTCCTTTTATGCCACCTATTACTACTACTACTACTATGATTCCTTATCTGGGGCATGTCTAACCTATGGATGTCGCTCTATCACATCCACCTTCTCATGCACCACCTAACTTAGCACACCCACCATTTTATTGCATGCTTTTCATTAATAGTTCATATTGGAAACATATTTCATCTAACCCTACATATTATTTCACTATATGTACACATGAGGTCTTGGCTCACTTAGGCCTTACTTTCAAGGACCTCCACCCTACACCGTATGCTACTCATCTTCATTATGGGTATATCATCATCACTTCCTCATGTGGTCTTCGTATCATTCACCTCAAGATATTTCTTGCATGCAGCCACCAATCTTCACCAATCATACTAGGATAATTTTGGCTTGCTTATATTGGAGGCACCATAGATCCTAGTCATACAAACATTTCATTTCCAATGCCCTTTGAATGTGTTTTCATCTGTAATATATCTTTCTTAGGTTATACACAGAATCTTTCTCATTACATTTACTAATGACGAATATGTTATGGGCATGTACACATTGCACCTCAATGTCTCACTACACGATCAACCAGAAATTGTTACTTATTAGGTTACTAATACTTACTTGTTCTATTATGACATGCACGATGATGATCTTCTAGATGACTTTACATGATATCCTTAAATAAACTTGGGGGTCTAGCATCTTACCGTTGCCCCAAACTCATCTTAGCATAGTCACACTCATCCTTTTCTTCACATTCTTATACATTCATATCCTCGGATTAGGCATATTCATCATAAATTCTAATGGCATTACCTGATGAAACACTCTTGTGTTTTGGTTCACACTTGACTGTTGAGGGATTACTACACATGAACCCCACACACTGCACTATAGGCATTACACATTTCATCACATCAAATATTAAAAACCACACACCATACATTTCAAAATTTTGGCACTTATACATCATAGATCAACATAGTCATTGTTATTTTCTATACATCTTACATCATACATTACTTATCCTGCATATTGCATTATTCATTTATCTACATACCTTACATCCCTTTCTTATTACACCATGAATTTCCACATATCATAATAGTCTTCATCACATAGAAGTCTAGCATTACATTACTTTTCTATCTACATACATTACATGACATTCTATGTATTACATTTTACACATTCTACAGTTTTTTTTTCCATATTACACATCGCGTACTTACATATTCCACTCATCATACGGTCATATTTTATCCTTACATATACTACATTATCTTCTACACATTGTACCCATTACCATATGATGCAGTTTAGTTCCTCGGTCCATATTAGACTGCGGAGGGTATACAAATCAAATGGACCTTACACATTTTCTATTTGAGATTTCACCATGTGAAATTTCTAGGCTCGTGACATATGCTTTAGGCTAAATCCTCACCTATTCTATAATTTTTTATTAGTATACACCTTAGGTTACATCACCAATCCCTTATTATTCATCTCTTAGTGGCATAAGCTTTAGGCTAAATCATCACCTATTATATCATTTTCTAGTGGTCTACACCTCAAATTACATACTCAAAACCTCCCTATATTTCACAGTGATATACACTTGGTGCTAAATCATCACTCATCCATTCATCTTATAGTGATATATGCTTAGGCTATATCATCACTTATACATTCAATTTTTTCATGATATACACTTCGGCTATAGGGTTCATGCCAACAATGTCTCTAGTTTTCTTATCATCAATCTACACATGCACATTTATTCATTACACACTAGACACAACACACACTACTCGAACATTTCACGATGACGTACTCTCATTTATGGTTCATTCTTGAATATTGAGGGGGAAAACCAAATTAACCTCACTACATACATTTCCATTCACTTGGAAGGAATTTGGAAACTATCCTTCATCTTGCATTTAATTCCATCCATCCACAATATACTGCATATTATGGTTTCTTATACTCTTACTTATTTTTTTTGTTCATGTTTTCTTTATTACACATGCTATTTACCTTACTTGTATGTCATTTATCAATTTTATCCACACATATGCATTCACATATTTTTATAACTTTTATCACAGATAAAGGTCTCTCACACACAACATGTATGCTCACTTTCTACCATTCGTACACTAGTAGTTGGGGCCATCCACATTCGTCTCTTCAATGTGATTTTGTTTCATTTTGTAGTTAGCACTTTACATTACTTCATTCTACATAAGTATGGCACACTAGTTATCTTTCTAACATGCTAATGAGCACTTCATGTGCAACATATGTTCTGCAGTGATATTGGTTTCCATACTTATTTATTACAATGTTTGCTATTTATTTATTGTATTTGAGGGCCTTTCCGTTTGTCTGGTGTGCACACTTATTTGTTGTTCGTGGGCATTATGGCCTTACATGTCTTACGAAATTGTGAGTGATTTCCCATGTTTGCAATCTAATTTTTGTTGCTAACTTTTTTTTCTTGTGTGTTACTACATTTCTTGGTACCTTATACATTATTTTCTACGTGTATGTGTGTTTACACTTGTCTTTGGCTAGCCTTTTTGTTTTTGTGTGCCTTGGTTTCTACCAAGAAATTTTCAACATTACAACGTACATGTAGTTTTCCCTCTTTTAGGACCGAATTCTCTTATCAGTTACATCACATGTGCCCCCAAAGAGGGGGCCATCATTTGGCGGTTTTACATATTAACACAATACATTTACACTAGTTTAATTCAGTGCATTTTCCACGCTTGGAACAAGTGGGTTTACACTAGTATACAAACACCATACATAGCGGATTTTAGAGGACATGGTATCCTTTGCATTCTAGGAAGTAGTTACAGGCTTGGAGGTTATAGTGTGTGTACCTATCTACACTACTTTGTCTAGTGAAATCGGATCGTAAAAAAAAACAAGACGATAGAGAGATCATTACACACATTTAGGGAATTGATTAGAGCTTGGAGTACACAGATCATTTCCTTCCTACACTTCTTCATCCTATGGCATGAGATCACCTAGAAAACAAAGTATGGGATGTCCTTATACACTCTCCTTCTCGACATGGATCAGGTGCATATGTTCCATTTATATTTATATTTACATTTGTATATATTACACATACATGTGTCTTTTACATAGTTTCTTTTACACTTACATACATACATATTTGAATACTTGATCATTTTCTCCATGCAGGTCCAACTGTTAGGAAATAAGAGATAAAATATGCAGAATAATCTCTTACAGAATCGCAACAGTAGAAACTAATATGCAGAAAATATTACAGATCTCAAATAAAAGTGCAGAATAAATAACACAACACAAAGAGACAGTATTTAACGTGGTTCACCCAATTTGGGCTACGTCCACCAAGAATCACTTGCTCAGATTTTATTACAAGCCTTCACTCTCTCAATACAATACCCAGATCCGTTTGGAGCTATGCTCAACAAACTCTACAGAATTCAAACCCGAATTCAAAACACATATGTAATACATTTGCTTGTGCATCTATCATATGCATAAGACCATATAAATAGAAAACTGCTTAAGCAGTTTGATACAAAACCGTGGGTATCAAAACCAAGGGCAAAAAACCGTGGGTATCAAAACAATGGGCAAAAGACTGAAAAAAACCATGGGCCCAAAAAACAGCCCATAACGGTTACCCATTACCCATGGGTTAATAAACCACCCATGAAAATTTGCTTCGGGAGCTTCGCCCCCCGAACCCCCCCTGACCCGCTCACGACGGCGAGCGGGACTGCCGTAAAAATACCCGAGTGTAACACATGGAAGGTGTACCATACTCTAACATGAAAATAGGCTCCACAAACATAACAATCTCCCACTTGGAGACTAGATTTCCATTCTGAGCAATATTCTCAACCCTTCACTATCATTCACGAAGGCCAACCAAAGCTGAACATAGCTTTAGTTTATCCCTTGTGACCACCTTGGTCATCATGTCTGTAGGATTCTGACTGGTATGAATCTTCTCCAACTTTAACTTATCTTCCTCCAAAGCTGTCCTGATGAAGTGATATCTCAACTGTATATGCTTCGTCCTGGAGTGGAAAGCAGAGTTCTTAGCTAGGTGTATAGCACTCTGACTATGACTATGCAGCTTACATTCCTCCTTCTTATGCCCCAACTCCTCAAGCAATTGTTGTAACCAAATCATCTCTTTGCTTGCCTTTGTGGCAGCAACATACTCAGCCTCCGTGGTTGACAAAGCCACTAGCTTCTGTAGTCGTGAAATCCAACTCACTGCTGTCCCACCTACAGTGTAAATATAACCTGTCGTGCTCCTCCTAATGTCTACATCTCCAACCATTTCTGAATCTACATAACCACGTAAAGTGGTTTCTGATCCATTATAGCACAAAAATATCCCCATGGTCCCTCTCAAATACCAAAGGATCCACTTTACTACTTGCCAATGCTCTTTACCTAGATCACTCATAAATCTACTCACAGCTCCCACTGCATGGGCAATATCAAGCCTAGTGCACACCATAGCATACATCAAACTACCAACTGCTGATGAGTAAGGTACCTTGGACATCTGGTTTTTTTCCTGCTCTGTCATGGGACACTGCTCCTTTGATAACTTGAAATGGCCTGCCAAAGGAGTCCCAACCGGTTTAGCATCCTGCATGTTAAACGTATCCAATACCTTCTTGATGTACTCTTCCTGAGATAAAGTCAACTTCCGTTCCTTCCTATCCCGAGTTATCCTCATACCAAGGATTTGTCTGGCTGCCCCCAAATCCTTCATATCAAAGGATTCACTTAGTTGTTTCTTGAGTACTTTTATTTCCTACATGTTTTTACCTGCAACCAACATGTCATCAACATACAAACATAGGATAATATAATTTCCATCCTCAAATTTCTTTGTATACATGCAATGGTCAAAATGACATCTGATATAACCTTGCTCCATCATGAAGTTATCAAATTTCTTATACCATTGACGTGGAGCTTATTTCAGGCCATACAAGCTCTTATTCAGTTTGCACACCATCTCCTCTTTACCTTTGACTTCATATCCTTCTGGCTGCTGCATATATAGCTCCTCCTCCAAATTGCCATGGAGAAATGCAGTCTTTACGTCTAGCTGTTCTAAATGCAAGTCTTCTACTGCTACTATTCCAAGAACAGTTCTGATAGAAGTCATTTTTACTTCAGGAGAAAAAATCTCATTAAAATCTATACCTTGTTTCTGTGCAAACCCCTTGACCACCAACCGGGCCTTATATCTTTTCTTTCCTCCTCGATCTTTAACTTTGTACACCCACTTGTTCTGCAATGCTCTTTTGCCTTCCGATAGGTTCACCAAATCCCAAGTTTGGTTCTCCATGAGAGAATTATGCTCCTCATCCATGGCTTGCTCCCACTTCTTACTGGCATCTACCTGCATTTCTTTATCAAAGCTCTCTGGCTCTCCACTATCAGTGAGTAATAAATAATAAAGAGAAGGAGAAAAACGTTCAGGTTCTTTTCTTACCCTAGAAGACCTCCTCACTATAGGAGTTTGGGGTTCGTGTTGAGTAGGTTCCTGAACTGATTCATGGGTCAATTTCTCATCCGGAAGATCCTCTACCACTGTACATTCTTTCCTGGATTCTTCCCTGTTTTCCTACAACTGTTGCTTATACATGACTTTCTCATTAAAGACGACATCCCTAGACTGAATGATTTTCTTGTCCTTAATACTGTAACATTTAAACCCAAAGTCATCACCACCATAACCAATGAAAGTACATTTTTCTGATTTAGCCTCTAGGTTGGTCCTATCATCCTTGTCTATATGAAAAAACACTTCACATCCAAAGACTCTAAGAAATGAATAATCAACTTTCTTACCATACCATGCCTCCTCAGGTATGCCTCCATCCAAGGCATTTGAGGGTCCTCTGTTTATCAAGTACACAGCTGTGCTCACCCGCTTCTACCCAAAAAGAAAGAGGCAGTCCTGCATGTAACCTCATGCTCCTAGCACGTTCCATTATTGTTCTGTTCATCCTTTCTGATACCCCATTCTGCTGCGGAGTTCCTGGAACCGTCTTTTGCCTACGGATTCCATTCTTAGAACAGTAATCATCAAATTCATTGCTGCAATACTCCCCTCCATTATCTGACCTGAGACATTTTAGCTTAAGACCTGTTTCATTCTCTACCAAGGCTTTCCATTTAACAAAAGTGTCAAATACATCAGATTTGTGTCTAATACAATAAACCCAAACTTTCCTTGTTGCATCATCAATAAAAGTAACATAATAATTTGAACCCCCAAGAGATGATACCTGAGCTGGCCCCCACA
The DNA here is from genome assembly GCA_019776745.2 of Taxus chinensis. Taxonomy (NCBI): domain Eukaryota; kingdom Viridiplantae; phylum Streptophyta; class Pinopsida; order Cupressales; family Taxaceae; genus Taxus; species Taxus chinensis. Next base: position 324,608,605 of record CM034155.1, on the reverse strand, counting down.
CATCAGAATGTACCAGCTCTAACTTACTCTCTTTCTTCGTAGGTCCAACCTTGAGAAACCTTACTCGCTTCTGTTTCCCATATATGCAGTTTTCACAGAAATCCAAACCTGTTTCTGTATATCCAGGCAAATTCTTCTTTATGATGTTCATGCCCTTATGGCTCATATGACCGAGCCTATAGTGCCATAATGTTGTATCTGCATCTGAAGCCACAAGATTACAATCATTAGTATTATCAGTGGTTAAATACAAGGTTCCAACCTTCTTACCTCTTGCCACCACAAGAGCACCCTTGGTAACCTTCCAAGAGTCTGCTATAAATATCACAGTACAACCATCACTTCCCAACTGCCCTGCCGATATCAAATTTCTCCTTAATGTAGGCACATGTCTGACATCCTTCAATAGCCATGTATTCCCATTCTGCATCTTAACCTGAACAGAACCTTTTCCAACTATGCTGCAAGGCTCATCATCACCAAGAAAAACATGCCCAAAATCCCCTTGAACATAATCAACAAAATAATGCCTATGTGGAGTAGCATGAAAAGAAGCCCCTGAATCTAAAACCCAAGATTCAGTAATATTATGCAAAGAAAGAATCAAAGCATCCTGACATACATTACCCGATGCCACATTTGCCTCCTTGTTTTCTTCCTGTTGTTTCTTCTTATCCCGAAGCTCCCAACAGTCCTTCTTTGCATGCCCAGGCTTTCCACAATTCCAGCATATAATCTTGTTCTTGGATTTTGACCTTGCCCGATCTTTTGATTTTCCACGGTTTCCTCTATTCTTCTGTCTCCCTCTAGTTTCCACTGTCAAAGCATTCCCTGAAGTAGAAGATTCCCCAGAGCTTTTTCTTTGCATTTCCTCGCTTAGAATCACCCCTACAACATCCTCAAACTTCAACTTCGAGTTAGCTGGAACCGAGTTACTTACCGCCATTACCAAGTTATTCCAACTCTCAGGTAAAGAGCACAGAATTAATAAAGCCCTAACTTCTTCATCAAATTCTATTGTAACCGAAGCTAGCATATTCACTACCATATTGAAATCATTTAAATGATCTGCTACTGAACTATTCTCAGACATCTTCATATTAAACAATTTTTTCATCAAAAATATCTTATTAGAGGCAGAGGGTTTTTCATACAACTTCCCTAATGCATCCATTAGATCTTTTGTAGTCTTTTCCTTTGAAACATTAAATAATACCGAAGATGCAAGACATAGCCGGATCATTCCAAGTGCCTTCCGATCCAACAAATCCCATTCCGCATCTGTCATACTCGAGGGTTTGTTCACCTTCTCAGACAACGGAGTATAAAGATCCTTTTGATAAAGGTAATCTTCCATCTGCATCTTCCAAAGACTGAAATTCTGCCCGTTGAATTTATCAACCCTAGATCTTCCATCATCTGCCATAGCTCCCACTCAAGCTAAAAAACTTTCCCTGTGATTCAACACTTCAGCAAACCAAACCAGGCTCTGATACCAATTGTTAGGAAATAAGAGATAAAATATGCGGAATAATCCCTCACAGAATCGCAATAGTAGAAACTAATATGCAGAAATTATTACAGATCTCAAATAAAATTGCAGAATAAATAACACAACACAAAGAGACAATATTTAACGTGGTTCACCCAATTTGGGCTACGTCCACCAAGAATCACTTGCTCAGATTTTATTACAAGCCACCACTCTCTCAATACAATACCCAGATCCGTTTGGAGCTATGCTCAACAAACTCTACAGAATTCACAGCCGAATTCAAAACACATCTGTAATACATTTGCTTGTACATCTATCATATGCATAAGACCATATAAATAGAAAACTACTTAAGCAGTTTGATACAAAACCGTGGGTATCAAAACCAAGGGCAAAAAACCGTGGGTATCAAAACAATGGGAAAAAGACCGAAAAAACCATGGGCCCAAAAAAGCAGCCCATAACGGTTACCCATTACCCATGGGGTTAATAAACCACCCATGAAAATTTGCTTCGGGGGCTTCGCCCCCGAACCCGGTGAGGATACATCGAAAAGTGCTACAACCCTTAGTGTACCCCCCTCAACCCGCTCACCGGCGAGCGGGACCACCGTAAAAATACCCGAGTGTAACACATGGAACTTTGTAAAGTGCTATTTTGATTTAGGTAATTAATGTTTAAAGTTAATTAAATAAAAGTAGCCTTTTATTGCATTATTTCATAATTTTTATATATGTTAATTAGAAACACATTTAAAACTTAAAAGGGAATGAAATAGGAATTTAAAAAAAAAGTGAAATCACTTTGTATATATGGTCCCTTAGTTCTATTTAGACATGTATTTATGCATCTCTCCTTGAATTTGACTATCTATTCTTCTTAGTGTGTTCATACACTCCTCTCTATCCATTATAGTTTATTATTATTTTTTAGGGAACCTTGCTTTGTCATATGTTTCACTACCTTTTCTATTGTGTCTAGGTTAGGTTCAACCATAAATATATCTCGACATGATAAACCTATCATGTGTACTATTTAGAATGTTCTCGAGTGAATAAATTATTAATTAACCCTCGTCTTTGTTCCATCTTGTTTTATTTTATTTTTTCATTACCAATGCTTTTCATCTACATGCCTAGTCTATTTTAGTCATTTAACAACATTTTAGCATCAACTGGGGTGCCTAGATTAGTACTAGGACACCCATGGGTGCCCTTGTCAAACTATGTGCACCCCAATTCTAGATCTTTCCTACCACTTTTTGGGCATTTTCTATTCGTTTTACATATTTATATTTCATGTGGTCAACCTTTTTGAGGTTATTTACAAAATTAGACCAATAGAACCCTATAAATATAAAGTTATGAGACCATAATGAGAGACCTTTCATCGCTTACTACTATCACTCCATCTAGAGTTACATCCATATATTGCAATAGAGATCACTTGCATCTAAATAACTCTATCATCAAGGCACAAGGATAGGACATCTGCATAAGACTTCATAGCGGGGAGGGATTTTATTCTATTCCATGCACATATTCTATAACATTTTTGACACTTAATTATTGCTCTCTACTTCACAAAGTATGACTGGAAAAAGAGTAGCCTAGGGCATGTTCACACACACTTGCACATAGAACTATATCGGTTCTAAGATGTAGTGTAACGCTTAGTTAGTAAGTCCACCATTTTGGCATTTGAGCTCAGTCCGACCCTTACATATGTATTTTTATTTTTTAAGGTTTGATGCTTGTTTGAGACTCTTACATGTCTTTCTTACATTTTGAGTTATTTTCCGACATTGGCATGGTACAAAAGAAGTTGATGTGTCAGATGGTGAATATTCTGGATCACCTTTTAACCCTGTAAAAATATGATCCAGATATTTTTCACAT